>JADBJO010019604.1:19834-27334 GCA_016801955.1 Conus betulinus | reverse complement strand
TAAAACGTGCTTAGTTCAGGTTCGGTTTGGTAATACCATATTCATAAATGAATAATTTTCCCTTTAGAATTATCATACCTAGCATGTCATCGGTTTTCCTCATCGTGCCAATTAATGTAATCTCCAAACTAAGGGACAATCTCTCACAGAGTGAACACTTCACTTTCAGAACTCTTTAAAGCGCTTCCCGAAAGTACGAGTAGACTTGCATTCCCACAGGTAGTGATATGAACGAACCTATCTCGCGCTTACAGAAATAGATTTGTCGCTATTAGTAACTTGGACACTTTTGAAAATATCCCCTCGTCTAATATAACATAGTGTTGTGAAAAGACGTAAGATGAAAGTACTACTACTCAAACATTACTTATTTCCAGAATTCTATGGCATGTTTTTAACTGGATCCATTATAGGTTTGTTTCTTTAAACTTCTTATCCTGTTAGTATCTCCATCCAATATTAAGACGTTGCTTTTAGCTGAGAACTAATGTTAAGACCCATCGTTTGGTTTCAACATAATATCGCAGTAAATGCATGTTCCTTTAGTAACCCTACCAGTTCTTTTTAAGTGCTTAAGTTCTGTTATGACCGACGTTACTACCTAATTTGAATCTTCTTTGCACAACTTCAACGATCGCACCAACTTACATAATTCTGAAAATTGACCCGAAATCCCAGCTTCTTTGACAGTTTATGGTGGCTTATCGTCGAGTAAATGTTTAACTGTAAATATATTGATATCCGTTTATTGTAAAAGAATGTTTTTTTTTTCTCCCCACTTTAAACTTTTCGTTACAAAAAAAAATAGGTTCAGTCGGTAGAGTTGTACTTTTGTGTAAGTACATGTTTGCAGAACATTGGATATGTTTAAAAAAAGTCCTTTTCCAAGATTTGTTTATAGTATTGCTGTCAACAAACCTGTCTGGTCCGTATGCATTAAGATTATTGATTTCAGAACATAATAAATGCAATATTGTTTTCCATTTACATTTGCATGTACGTTTTTCTTATTCAGGCGATTTTTAAGGGGCTCGTATGCATTTTAAGGTCGCGTTCTCTCTCTCTCTCTCTCTCTCTCTCTCTCTCTCTCTCTCTCTCTCTAAGTGGCGATCGTGTTATTCAGATATCTCCTTTCCAACAGAAATCTGTTGAATTTAATGATTTGATCGTCTTCACTTTTGGCAAGTGAATCCATGAAGTGTGTGTACATATGAAGGTGTTGTTGGATTGCTGCAAAGGTTAAATGATGAAGCAAAACTGAACTTTCAATTATTTGTAAGATTTATGAAGGATTCTGACTTTTGTTTTGTGCAAGTGCAGTTCATGCCTGCCTTCCTTTCATCGATCCCTTTCACTCCGGTCGCACGAGAAAAACTGTTCCTCCTTTGACCGTTGTGCGTGTAGGTATGTGGTTAGAAGGACTCGTGCACACGAAAAGATTTGTCTTTAGGCCTCAAGCTGTGTTCTAAATATCCCGGACCCGTTTAAGAGCAAACACGCTCAGCAAACCACAGGTACACGACAATAATCCCAAACATGTGTGGTGCACATCAGCCTAACGTCCTGCACTTCAAGGATTGGCGCTTCGCTCAAATGCAGCCGGGTTTGCAACTGCATCTAACGGGAATTAAAGAAAACATCGATGTGAAAACTGTGATCTGAAAAGCAACATCAGGCGCTTTTTGCGGAAGTTAGCGAGTTGAAAGAAAGAATAGCCATGACTATCGGTGACATAAAAGAACTGAAAGACGACAAGACTTTGATGATGGAAAGACTGGATCTGATGCAGAGGAAGTCAGAGGTGGCGGAAACAAGATTCAAAAGCCTACAACCTCAGATTCCTCAATGTGTATGAAGAAGAGTGGGAAAGATGAGCGCACTACCACCCACATCGTCATCGCTGTACTGAACGACCACACGAACGGCGACATCCGGCGACATGACGACAATACAAGGGTGTTCCACATCGGCAGATCATGGCGTCACAGAAGTGGCCCCCTGCCCATCCTGGTCCAGTTCTGTCGGTGGGCAGACAAGATGGCTGTCCTGGGAGACAAGGACCTCAGAGACAACCTGAGGACTAGCGGCATCAGGGTGGCTTCCGATCTTACTTCAAGACAAAGACAGACGGTGGAGTTTCACCGAGGACTTGGCAAGACTGCCTATATTCATAGCGGGAAGCTCCACGTCAGAGACAGACTGCAACCGATGCATTCCCAGGACGACACTGACTGACATTCCTTCTCAGGAATGTCTGAGAAACAGACGCCGTCACTTGGAACTGTCGGAGAGGAACAATGCTGATCGGACCCAGAACAATTATACTTTTTTCGAAAAAACGGTCAGACAGCAATCGCAGTCCTTCATGCCGTTACCAACCTACGAGATGCAGTCTATATGAACAGGCGAGAGAGAGCTCAACCGTCGCCACTGGACCATATGACAAACCAAGTGGCCAGAAACAGACATGATCGTGTGCCTATTGTTCCACATAAAGATTCCTACAGAGTAGTGGCCAGAAGAAATATTTCTCAGCACCAGAGGTTGTCTCTGGTGAAAGACTCTTTCAGCAGAACCAACTCGCATGCTTCAGGCGGAAACAGAAAAAGACTCTCAGTGTTCGGACAGTCTGCGGGTACTAGAATTAACCCCTTCTGTGGAAACTATCACTGGAGATGACCACAGTGACAATCAACACAGAACGTTGATAAATGGTTGTACAGATGTAGCGAGCACTGACGATGAAGACTTTCTTTCATGGAACAAAGACAAAAATGGGACGACGTTGAGGACGAGGATAGATACACAAGAGACGTTGACATAATGGCAGACCATAGTTTTATGCCAGATCAAATAACTCAGAACCAACATCAGAACAGCACGATCAATGATCCAAATGAAGACATTGCTCTTTCTTATTGTCTTTCTCTAAATACAGGACAAACTAAAACAAACATAAACCTGAACAAATAGAACAAGACAAACAAGATAACAGCAGAAAACGGCCACAGCCAAAATAAGACCGATGACAAACCAACACACAAAGATGACAAGCAAGACAGGGGACGGACACGAGACAGGGAAGTTAGAAAATTGAGCACAGAACAAGAGTCTCTGCTTGCAGCTCGTACTCCACGACCAAGGCGTGCTGCATCTAATCCCCAAACTGGTCACCAGAACAACAACAAAAGCACTGAGAAGCAACACACTCAAAGCAACATCTTAGATTCTTTCAGAAAAAACAGAGTCAGCAACACACTCAAAGCAACATCTTAGATTCTTTCAGAAAAACAGAGTCCGGAAACCAACCAAAAAAGACAAAACCAAATCTCAGTCCCCACGTCAATGTCTAAAGAGGAAGGAGCTTCGGGTGATAATAGATAGGAAACGGGCCGGGCCACGATACATGGAAATAGCTTCTTACAAATCAGGATGAAAATGTTAAAAGTCCAGGAAATACTCCTACAGCTGATACCCCAAATCAATCC
Organism: Conus betulinus; assembly: GCA_016801955.1. Classification (NCBI taxonomy): domain Eukaryota; kingdom Metazoa; phylum Mollusca; class Gastropoda; order Neogastropoda; family Conidae; genus Conus; species Conus betulinus. The sequence continues at coordinate 23,846 of JADBJO010019604.1, read as the reverse complement.
TGTGAACAAAATGTAAATGGAAGTAAAAGAAATGTTTCATCTCTGAATTGTAATGTTAATGGGCTACTTCAAAAGTTAGAAAACACTGATTTCATTAATTTTCATCATTTCTTACGACTTTATTTGCCATACTGAAACGCTCATCGGATTTGTCTTCGAATCATCACTCTTTAAAGAGTTTGTAATATTTACGACTAAAGCAAAGAAACGTTCTCATCAAGGAAGGTACTGATGGCGTCATTGTTATGATCAGAAAAGAGTTCGCCGATTCCATAGAAAGAATTGAGATAGACCAAGAAAACACTGTAGTTTACAGATTCACAGATTTATTTTGCGCGGAAAAAAAAAAAGACGTAATGTGTATTTGTTCTTATATTCCACCACAGGGCTCGACATTCTGGAAGACCCAGCAGTGTGCTTAAGGTATTATGACAAGAGACCTGCATGACACTTACGACGAGTTCTACGTGCTGCCGAATGGGGTCGGAATGCAAGAACTGCGGACAAAAACAATTCCTTTTCTGATGACAAGAACGGTTTCGAACCAACAACATTTCCAGCTCACAATTACTTTGCACGAAAATCTCAAGACTGTCATGTAAATAATTTTGGTATCCAGTTGACTGAATTATGCGACATGTTTGATTGTGTTATAATGCATGGACTGAGTGAATCACATTTTGACAATAACTACATCTATAGGAGCTTCTGAGGAAGGTACAGTTGACTATTTTCTTGCATCCATTAATATATTTTAATCTATTGATTTCATATCTCTTGTTGTTGAGAAAATGACAGACTCTGATCATCTGCCAATTAGTCTATGATAGAACTAAGCAACAAAGATAATGATTGTTTTCCTAATACGAAGCGAAAGCCAAACAACAGTGAGGGATCTATCTGGAATAAGGATTGTGAAAACGAATCTGCCGAATCATGGGAGAGTGGAGATATACAAAACAGAATAAGAAAGGCGGCAAATAATTTGGACAAGGATGTAGATAGCTCCTTGGAAATATTTGTGCAATGCTTAAAAGAATGTAGCAAATGCGATGTTGAAACGCAGTGGTACATACAGGAGGAAAACGTCAGAATGGGTTGACGATGAATGCCACAAAGTCAAAACAGGGACTAGGAGAAAATTAAACTATTTTCAGAGCATCACACAAAGATTCCTCAAGTCTGGAAGAATAATTTAAAGCTCAGGTCAAAGAAGCGAGAATATATATATATATATATATATCTATATATATATATATATATATATATCGATGCAAGGAAGAAGTATAAAGACTTATTAAGGATGAAAAAAACAAGCTCTCTGAAAACAGAAATTAGAAATATTATGATATTAACCAAGGAAATTGATAATTCGTCAGAATTTTGGAGGCATTTTTTGAGAAAAAAAAAAAGGCATGTGAAAATAAACAAAGAATTTCTAATGACATTAATATTAATGAATGGTTTAATCATTTCAAAAACATTTTGAAAGAAAAAGAACTTGTACACCACATGGATTTAAACGATAGGGTGGAAGTAACAGCAACAAAAGAAGCCTTCATAACACTTAAAGATCATAAGCCTAACTTCCAAAACAACCCAACATGCAGACTAATAGACCCATCTAAATCTGAACTGGACAAAATAAGCAAGAAAATCCTGGAAAAGGTTATAGAAAACGTAAATCAAACACACGAACACAACCTTTGGAAAAACAGCTATGAAGTCATCCAATGGTTTAAGAACCTTAACAAAAACAGAGAAACACAGTATTTATCACATTCGACATAGTGGACTTCTACCCATCCAAGATGAAGAACTGCTCACCAAAGCCTTGAAATTCGCCAATAAACACACAAACATAACAGAGTCAGAAATGGAAATCATTTTCCACACCAAGAAAACTCTACGCCACAGCAGAAATGAAACTTGGATTAAAAAAAAAAAAAAAAACGAACAAAAAATCTACATTTGATGCGACCATGGGATCGTATGATGGTGTCGAAACATGTGACCTAGTCGGACTATTCATGCTATCCAACATCCAGAAACAACTCGGAAAACAAGTCGGTCTATACAGAGATGACGGCCTCGCCGCACTAAAAAATAACCCAAGAACCATTGAAAAAAGAAGAAAAAAGAACTGTGCAAAATTTTCCAAAACCACAATTTAAAATCACAATAGAAGCAAACAAAACGGTAGTGAACTACCTAGACATAACAGTAGACCTCAACGACCACGTGTACAAACCATATTAAAAAAAAAACCAAAATACCAAGAAGCGTTGCAAAAAAAAGTGGTTACAATTACAAACTACAATATAGCCCAGACAAACAACATGAACAGAAATAAGAAAAACAGGAAAAGGAAGATCATATGGTATAACCCCCCATATGATGGAAGAGTAAAAAACAAACGTAGGAAAAGAATTCTTTAAAATACTGACAACATCATTCCCAAAAGAACACAAACTGTTCAAATATTCAACAAAAACACCATCAAACTATCATACTCATGTATGCCCAACCTCAAAAACATAATTGATTCATCCAACAAAATGAAAAGCAACACAGCAAAGAAGGGTGATGAAAGGATATCTTGCAACTGCACTAAAAAAGAACAGTGCCCCCTAAGCAACAAATGCCTTTACAATAATATTGTATACCAAGCTACTGTAACATCAGAAAATGAAAAAGAAACATATATAGGGATTACGGAAAACCACTTTAAAACTAGATACGCAAACCACAAACAGTCATTCAACAAAGAAAAACAAAAAAACAAACGGAACTGAGTAAATACATTTGGAGACTTAAAGATAAAAAAATAGACTACAGCATATCATGGAAAATCATAAAAAGAGCAACACCGTACAACAATATTTTTTAAAAAAATGCAACTTATGTTCAGCGAGAGCTTGAAACAAGCTTGTAGAGATATTTTTAATACTTCTTCATTTTAATTCCTCATTTTAGCAGATGTTGCTCCCCAGGTGGTTGAGCGTTTTCGAAATATCGAAGGGCATTAGCGCAAGAAAGAAGGCGTTGAATGAAAACGAGGCTGTTGGAAGGGAAATAATGTGCGAGTCAAAGTCGTAATGATGATAATAATATTACTGATAGGAATACTAATAATGGTCAAAATATTATATATATAAAAAAAGAGACAAGATTACTACCAGTCTTGGTGTCAATAAGTAGGTATGGGAGAAAGGAGAGTGGGTTAGAGGATTCTTAACAGCAGGGTTGCCGTGGCAACAGTCCCGGAGGCTAAGGCGATGGTGATGTCAATGCTACAGGTGGTAGTATCAATACTAGCAATATTATTACTGAATGGTACTACTAACAACGATAGTGAAAGTTAAGGTAATAAAAGCACGATACAGAAATAAATTTAGAATATACTTTTTTTATAATAATCAAAAAAAAAAAAATAAAAAACATGAAAAAGAAAAAGAAATTGAATAATAATAATAATGATAATAAATGCATTAAAAAAATGGTAATAGAATAAATAGATGAACATAAAAATAAAGATAAAAAAAAATAATAATAATAATGTTATATATTTATGTACTAAAGGTATTAATTCTGATAGTAAGGAGGGAACACAAACAAATAAACAAAAACAACGACAACAACCAAGGGAGGAGAAAGAGGGGAGGACAGGAAGAACAGAAAGGAAACAGAAGATATAAGTTATGGGAAGGATGGAATCCAATAGGTATATGAATAATTACAGTAATAGTTTTGTTAATAATTGTGATTGTAACTCTACAGTAATGGTAGTGATGCAGTAGGAGGCTAGAAAAGTGGTAAGCTGAAATGTTAGAAATATTTTAAAGAATAATGATTACATTAATGAAAGTAGTAAATACGACATTTGTAATACTAGTTATGAATTTGTAAGAAAAGGTATACTGATTAGATAAACATATATATATATATATACATCATACACCAAATGAACAAGGCTGACATTACTAATGGAACACACACACACACACACACA
>JADBJO010019604.1:2500-14414 GCA_016801955.1 Conus betulinus | reverse complement strand
TAAAGCCAAGAAAATACTGGAATCTCCAAAGAATCATAAAACCAACATGCCAACTTTTGGTGACTCCAGTCAAAGACAATTTTTTTTAAAGACTGGAAAGTGGCATTTCTAATGCCAGAAAAACTGAGACAATATTTTCCCAGCCTGAACTAAACAGAACAAACTGTCTCTGGGCCTGAAACTTGAAAGATAATGTTCAGATTTTTTTTCCTCTTAAGGTCAGATTAAGCCTGAAAAGTGGCATCCCAAACATGCTTTCTCAGTTGTTTGTAATTCAAGACAGTCTTCATCTTCTGAGAACTACTTGATGATCTTCTGGACTTCAGATTTCTACATTGTATTCTGTTGAATTATTACTAAAGCATGTCCCGCGACCTTGCATGTGATTTATTGGTTGTCATGCCAAGCCTAAAATGTCCGCATTAACTGTGACACAGATGATAGGTGGATGTGTGTATGTTGGGGGGGGGGGGGGGGGGGGGGGGGAGGAGGGGGCTCTGGGAAGAGACCTCAGTGTGGGAGACAGACAAGACAGAGAAAATTAAGAGATAGACTGACAGGCATGCAGACACAAACCAGCAGACAAAGACAATGGAGGACACAGACACAGGAACAGCAAGTCGCAGAGACTTAGAGACAGACAGAATCACAGACACAGAAGAGAGAGACTAGAGGCAGAGACAATGAGAAAGACAAACAGGGACAGAAGGTGAGACATGGAGAAACTCACAAAAATGTATCTCATGAATTCTTTGTACATCATCTGTAAAGTCAGTCAGTCAGCTATTCAACAAGTTCATTGTTTAATGCTTTACCAGGACTATTCTAGCACTAGATGTGACAAAATGACTATGAAGGCAAATTAATTACACTAATCAACTACACTAAATCATTTCACCTCCATTGGGTGTGTTGGCATGACTGCTGGCAACTGATGAATTATGCACTGCAGTCAATCGTTGATGAAGACGTTGGTTCAACTGATGCTGTCGGTGCAATTGTTTTGCCTGAAGCTTCTTCTGGATCTGTTGTGCCCTGCGTCTTCGACGTCGAAAAAATGCTGCTAATAAACTCATCAACCCTAATCCAATGGATATGCTTAATGCTGTTAATTTGACATGGCGGGGCAGTCGCGCCAGTTGTGACAGATGGTTTGGTAAATGTCTTTGAAGTTCTGCAAGCTGCTTGAACATTTTGATGTCTAGTGATAACACTATAAGAACAGAATTCTTATGTTAAGAACTGTAGCCAGCTTATGTCATCTTCGATTATATTGTTCCAGACTGTGAAACTGAAACTAATACGAAAATGTCATGTTTTTAAAGTCATCCTGATAATCATAAACAGTTGAAATCATGCTAACTCCTGTCTTCTTCACTTTTGTCTTGCTTTTTAAACCGTTTTCATTCAGAGATGAATCGGATGCCTCTAACATTCCATCAACCTTCTAACGATGACTGCAGATTATGTAAACTGACTGGCAAGTTCAAGCACAGGTAGTGAAAGAATTACTAGGCCTATTGGAGATATATCCCAGTATTCAGTACTTAGGGCAAGTATAAAATAGTTCGCAAAATGATTGCTGATTCGGCGCCTGATCTCGTCACATTTTCACTGAATCTGTTCACAACATCACTTGATATTATCGTCTTTGTGACCATTCAAAATGATCTGTGGTGTAAAGTGTCAACGTTTTCGTTGACGAGTGAAGTTAGCAACGATGTCTTTTAACAAAGGTCAAACACTGTTTCCAGCCTCTTTCGAATCGCCATGCTGAGGCACACGACCTTGACATTGATCTTACAGGGCTGTCATCCGCAAACAACGAACAGTTTCGAATTTGGAAGGGAAGTGCTTCCTTGTTTGTTGAAACTGCAATCATATTTGACCATTCTATTGTTTAGAGATGCATCAGTTTTTGCTCTGCATCGCAGTAATCGGGTCTGCTTATGTTCACAAAATCGATCGAGATGTAGTGTTCCACGGGTACAGTGCGCATAGGCACTCGGTTCGTAGTCGGAACCGGAAGTGCGCCTCGCTTGCGTATAGTTCGAAAGTCAATTGAGGTAGAGTTTGCTGGGGGGGGGGGGGGGGGGGGGGGGGGGGGGGGGGGGGGGGTGGATGGGGACAGGGGGAAGGAGTGTGGGATCGGATTTCGGGATTTGAAGCCCTTCAGGGTGCGGCTGAGGGCAATCTCAGCAGGATGGCTGTTCCAGTCGGATATGGTCCTGGGAAAGAAAAAGTCTTCTGTCTGCAGAGAGTCCTGCAATTGGGAAGGTGGTAGTTTTCTGTATGGGACCGTCGGGTTCCTAGGGATTCTGAGAGGGTTTGTGGGACGTGTTGATGATGAGGCTTCCGTTGTGGTATTTATAGAAGTTGGCTAGTCGCGCTTTTCTCCTTCGTTCTGTGAGGGGGGACAACTGAAGGATCTCCAGCATGTCTTGTACTCTGGAGGTTTTCTGGTGTCGGTGGGTGGACCTAGCGAGCAGCTTCGATGTTGGATCTTTTCCAGCTTCTTGATGCCCTTCTCTATGTAGGGGCCCCACACAGAGCTGATGTATTCAAGAGTTGGACGGACTAATGATAGGTAGGCTTGCTGCTTGATGCGCTGTTATCCTACCTTCAGGTTCCGTATCAGTAGGCCAAGAGTCTTGTTGGCACGGTTGGAGACATTGGAGATGTGGGGACTCCAGCTGAGGTCAGAGGTGATGGTGACGCCAAGGTATTTGGACTTGCTCACTGTGTCAAGTGTGTGGCCATGGGGATTGTATTTTGAACGTAGGTTTTTTTTTTTTTTTTTTTTTTTTTTTTTGGTATTGAAACTTATGAGCCATCTCTGCTCCCACTCTGCGAGGCGGTCGAGATCCTTCTGAAGGGCTTGCTGGTCGCTGGTCCCAACACGTTCAACAGCTGTACCACATCAGGAAAAACCTGCTTCTACACTTCACCATTGTGGACGCCTGGCTTCCACATACCTGTTCCTGAACCAGTGACAAGAGGCCTCTCGCTTCTATAGTTGCCCTGAGCGTGGGCTAGCAGCTATCTCCAGCGCTGGATATTCTTCCCACCTACAGACCAACCGGATGTGGCCACAACCCTCTCCGCCTTTCCCGGTCTTCCCACCTGCTGCTGACCCTCTGACGTGGCTGGTACCTAGAGCCTTTCTGGATGAGGTCTACAGGCTGACAACATCCACACACCTTTCCAGTACCAGCAAGGTGAGTTACGCTGCGTGTGTGTGAGCGTTCGTGTGTATGAGTGTTGATAAAAGTCACCCGGTTAAAAGTCTTAGCACTAAGTAAGGTTAGATGACACAACAGGTATCTTTTTAAAGTGTAGAGAAAAACACTTTATTGGTGTCAGGAGTGGGACAGCCAGTAGCTTAGTTGTCCATATGCAACTTAGTGCTAGTCCTAGTCCATGGTAATTGTATTAATGCTCAGCACACAGGCTGTAACTGAACACCAACAGTAAGTTAGTTACACCACTGTGCCAACCCTAGTAGTTAAGATTGGGAGTGGTGTTTCGTTTAGTTGGGTAACAGAAAATGCACAGTGTAAGTCAAACATAAAAAAAACCCCATCGAGTCAGGTGTTCAAGTTAATATGGCTCTGAATATTACACAGCCACTGAGTCGGAGCTTAACTCACTCCCTACAGGCCAATATGAAATTCAGCATTCCTCTGAATAATGGGCGTTTGTACACATTTTTCCAAAACCATTTTTTTTTATCACACACCACAACAAAAATACTTGAAATCTGGACACATGATTGCAGTGTGACTGAACAGGGTCAGTGCAAAAGTTTCAAATCTGTAGCATTTGCTCTTTTGTGGCTGGATGGAGAAGATTATTTTTTTTACATTTTGTAAAACTCAAGGCATATATAGTGAAATTTTCTCTGTTGTTGAAAAAAAAGGCCCATTTTTCATCTTAAATCACTTTGAGGAACCCAGAAAAGTGTTAAAAAAAAGAGAAAAAAAAAAAAGCTACTCGACAGTTTCTTTGCTAAAGCAAATGAACTAAAATCAATAAAATGACAGAGTACTTTAAAGTTTGCCGTTCAGCATTTTTAAAAAGACTGGGTAATTGGTTAGTATTAGAAAAAGAAATAATAATGAGAAAATATAATGGCTACACACATACTCTTGAAATTTTAACACATGATAACTGTGTACAGGTCTGTATAAACAAAGCACATTGCTGTGCCCATAACAATATGCTACTGCCGTATGGTCTAGTATCCCCCTTCGTTCCATATTTTATGCAGACGATGGACCAGAGGAAAGACTCGACAGGGAGGAACGAGAATGACGGTGGAAGATTGAGATGGAAGAGAGAAGACTCGAGAGGGAGAGTAGAGAGAAAGTGGAGTGAGAAGAAAGAGAGGCCAAGAAGGACTGGATAGGGAAGAATGAGAAAGACAGTGGAAGACAGAGATGGAGGAGAAACGATAGGGTAAAAAGGCCAAGGAAAGAAGGGAAACCAGCGGGTCGGTCGAGACGCGCGATGAGGATTGCGCTCGCTCCTTGTCTGGTCTCGTCTTGTGTTGTTTTGTCTCGTCCGGTATATGTGGTACTTATTCATATGTTATTCCATGCTTTATTTGTTCTGTATTGTCAGGAATGCAAAGCGTCGTAATAAGATTTGGTTTATCTTTGACCCGATGATTTACTTTGGTTAAACAAAATTTGTGAATATTAAAGTACTACCCTACCAACTGAAATAGCAATGGGACATTTGATTGAAGAGTTGAAAGTAGATAACATGTGGAACCTACGACTTGCACCCCATTCCTACTCATAAGCTGACGACGGGTAGCGAGCGACGCCTCTCCGCTAATATAGTAGATATGTGGGAAACACGCTATTGATCCCCGGTTTAGGGTGGTTGTGGTTGTAGTCCCTCAAGGATCTTCAGTTGCCTTCCCGATCAGAGAGGTGCCCCTGCCCTTTATGTGGGACAGCAGTAGCGCCGCTACACGCGCTGACAAGGAAGCAGTCCACCGGTCCACGGAGCATTGAACTCGGAGGGAGGGTCTTTTGCTCGGTGTTTCTTTGGTACAGCTAAAGACTCATACCTGTGCGGACACAAGTGTTTGTGAAAGACAGTGTGACTATGGTGTGAGGCGGTGTAGTGGGTGTGGTTCCGCCCCGTGTAGGTACACCCTGTCAGAGGGCAGCAAACCGTCTGGTGTTTTTAGTTTTGTTTTAATATATGAACAGCTGTTTATGTTAAGAAATAGGCCCTGTTGTTGTGTGTGAGACGTGTTTCTGACTTTATTTCTTCTTTTGGGGGGGGATTAGATATAGTGGGATAGGCATTTCGGACTTAGCGGGTATCCCTGGGGCACTCCATGTTTATTACCAACTTTTTTTTTTGTCCAGTAGGTTAGTTTGTTCTTCACAAGGGTGCTTTTCTCTTCTATATCCCTCTTTTCTCCAAAATCCTGCCTGTTCTCCCTCTTCTGTGATAGGCACCGAGTCCCAACAGAGGTGTGTACGTGTATGTGTGCATGAGAGAATAAAGTGTTCATATAGTGCACTCTTGGCTGTTGTGGTGAGTGTGCGACCTGACTACCGACTCCGTGGTCTTCCCCTTATTGAACCCGACATTATTATTGTTACTGCTACTACTACTACTCTAATATATATATATATATTGAATTATAAACAAAGCTTGCTCTTATGTCTCAGATTGTAAAAATAGGCGGTGGTAAGCCTTCATATCTGCAGTGGTAGATGATTCTGCCTGCCTAACTGACAGTATGTGCTTGAGTGGGTGAATGGGGAGTAAATAAATGCTTCTCAAAATGAACCTTCGGCAAGCTTATAGTCTCCAAAGAGGGAGACCATCTCCAATGGGGAGAAAGCCATTAACATATAACTCCTGGTCAGATACCGGTATTTCGAAACCTGATTGTTTCTCCTCAGTGACCGCGGAAAGTGGTAATTTGACTCCTCTGCCTATTCGGTTTTAAGAAGAATGCTATACCAGAAAAAAGGCTGGTGTGCAATACCATAGTATGTTTGTTGAGTTTTCAAAAAAAACTAAAAAGGTGCCACCTAAGAAGCAAAAGAAACTCATGAAAGAGCATAACAAGCTACATTTTCTTGTGAAAAGTAGAAAAATATAAAAAGATAACCTCTTAAGACACAAGTGCTGAGGGCCATTTTTTTTACAATGCTGAGGCCCCCTATTTTTACAATCTGAGACATAAGAGCAAGCTTTGTTTATAATTCAATATTTCTTGCAGTCATTGCAACACCTAGCTGCTCTGTAAGTTGCTGGAATGGTGCTCGGTACTTATCCTTGGAATTATTGTTTCATTATATATATATATATATATATATATATATAATATATATATATCTATATATATATATATATATATATATATATATATATATATACTTGATTTGTTTTCAAGGAAGCTGGAACCGCAGTGATTTCCTAGAGCCATTTCACATTTGTGTACGTCCCGCAGCCTCGTCATGGATCTACAACACGGCACTGCACAACATTCCATGCGCTTTTTTTCTTCTTTTTTTTTTTTCAATGAAGATTAGAGACTGATTGTGAAAAAAAAAAAAAGAGAGAGAACTAATAAGCACATACAAGACCCAAATTTGACTGAGACGAAAGCGTTCCAATCGGCAAAAGATCACCTCGGGCAGGTGATTTCAAATTGATCAGGAAAAAAAAAAGGGGAGGCTTGTCAGGGGAGATAATTTATGTTTTTGATGATAGTAAAGCTTTTTACCCTAAACATGGAACTGGATCTTTTTTTTTTTTTTTTTTTTTTTTACCGTCCCAACCTCTGCGCCACCTCAGGGGCAGTGCACCCACGCCGCTCATTCCGACACCTCGTACACAGCCACAGCCCCGGTCGGCCCAGCCGCAGCCCCGGCTCCGGCAATCCACAGGGAGCAGTCAATGTCAAAGTCGTCAAGAGGCAACCCGCCGGAGGAGACACTGCACTGCTGCCGAGTCACTTCGGTGATGTTCAGTGGCGCCTGTTCTGATCTAACATACGCAGGACATCACCTACTAAGCCCCTTACTGACGACAATAATTGCTTAGTCAAGGAGCCGGCGTGAGTGAGCTCTCCCTCCAGAGGGCGCCACCACGTCCGTCCAACGACAGCCCCCATGGCCTCGCCGATACCGGTGACCTCGATGGAACCAAACCAAGACCACAGATGTGGAGAGGACATCGAAATTGAGGTCACCATGAGAGCAGGGCATGAAGGGCCACAGAATTTGAGACATTTTTTTTTATGCTGATCAATGAGAATGAGGATGATGAAGATGATGCTACGGATTTCCATTTCAGTCTGAGACTACATGACAGGGCTGTACTCTACGCTTCCTTTCATAATAATCCCGGCGTCAACCAGGCCCGAGAGATACAGGCACCTGCAGTGTTGGTCAGGAAATTTGAGCAACACTCTCAGAAACGCATCCTTTAAGTGGATGAAACTCGACTGTGTGGTCCAGTCTTCCCAACTGAGTCCGCAGCAACTCAACTCTGGGTATGAGCCGGTTGGGGCAGAAAAAACCACATGACTCTGATGGGATTCGAACCCACGACCTCCCAGCCGGGAGTCCTCGACGCTAACCACTTCGCCACGGCGGCTGGTCTGGATCAAATTTTTTATGACACAAACAAATAACAAGTAAATGCTTAGCATGAATATACAGGAAATCTTTATGTTATTGAAAGATTAGAAGTAGAAGTAAAAACTGAAATATATAGTTGTGTACTGTGGACCCATTACTAAACAAAATTGCGTACTACCTTCCAGCACTTTACGAAGTTCGGAGTTCCTACATTCTGAATTAATCATGGTTACTACATTCTGAATTAATCATGGTCACCAACCATGATTAATTCAGAGAGTAGTAACTCCGAACTTCGTTTAACTTTGTCTACGATCACAATAACAGAACGAGGATAAGCTCCCACAGCTAAGGCGTAAAAGCTGTCATTACGGTCTCCAGTTTCTCTCCGCAGGCAGAAGAGTGTGCTGCTAAGCAGGCTGGGAAGCAGAACCATGCCAGCCTTGCTCCTCTGAGATGGAGGCGAACAGAAAAAGGGCTGCGAGGCCAGGAGGCAAAACAGAAAAAACGGGTTGCAAGCCCTAAAGGCCTCGAAGCCCCTCAAAACGTTTATGACAAAAGTAAGTAGGTGGAGGTCATAAAGGTAGATAGGCCTCTGTCTACACCTGGACCCCCCCACAGGGAAAAAGTGGCAGAGGGAAAACCTTTCTGGCACAAAAAAAATCAATCTAATACAGCAATTTTTTTCTGTCTACACTCCTACAGGGCGAGAGAAGTATACAAAGAAAAAGAAGAACGAATTTACCACCGTCTTCATGTCCTTGCTAAGATCGAGACAGTTTTCCATTGGAACATTCGGGATCTCTATATTAATTTTGAGGAGGGCACAGCTGCTTTGTCAGGATCTGAAACATGTTGTGACTGCTGTGCAGGAAGCTGAATTCAGGTGCACTGTCGTGTAAAGTTTAGCCGATACATGGATTCCTCACTGGACCATGAAACTGCTGTGACAGTTGTGCAGGAAACTATAGATTCAAGTACACTGCCGTGTTAAGATCTGTCAATATATGATCCCTTACTGTCCTGCACCATGAGTGGAGTGCTCATGACGATATTCACTGAAATGGTCACTGCCTAGTGTCCGGAAGTATAATGGCAAAGAAAGCTGCAGTTTACTTGAAACAAAAGAACTTAAGGAAGAGAAAGTTTTGCGAAGTCTGGACCCTGCTAAAAGCCGGACAAACATACTCCTAAAATGTGCAAATGATGGACTTTGCCGAAAGCCGGGCAGATATACTCTCAAAACGTACGAATTATGGACCCTGCCAAAAGTCGGACAAACATACTCCTGAAATGTGCAAATGACAGTAGTCCAACTTCTCACAAATTGCAAATGCCTAAAACACCCTCATTTAATTCTGAATGCAAGGACATTTGAAACGAATACACAAACGCACTCAGAGCTCGAGCCCCCCCCCCCCCCCCCCCCCCCCCCCCCCCCCCCCCCCCCCCCCCCCCCCCCCCCCAAAAAAAAAAAAAACAAAACAAACAAGCAAACACACACACACACACACACACACACACACACACACCACACACACACACACACACACTTTTAAAGAAAAGGTTAGTCTTGGAGATACTTCTGGTCCAAGCTGATATCCAAAACGTTTGAGAAGAAAAGGATGGAAAATTATTAAGAAAATCAAGGAGAAAAACATCAGCGCATCAGTTGATCGCCCGAAACTTGCCAGTGCTCTGATTACTGAAAAACAAGCTGTTATCAATCTGTTGGTGGATTGCCGATAGTCTGATTACTGACAAACAAGCTGTTGCCAATCTGTTGGCCTCCACCATTGAACAGAATTCGTCCCTCTACAAGTTAATCTGCTGATCAGAAGCAGACGTAACACGTGCAAACAGACACACCGACAAAAATGAGTCAAATGCGTAAAACATACATAGCTGTTTAGATTCCAATTCCTACCCCATTTTCGTGCAGCCTGTTCCTTAAATGGGAACAGGAGCCAAGTAATAGCCAGTCTGATGTGTAAAGCTGTGAAGTTTATACCTCAAGAAACAAAGTACATGTACATAGTTTTGGTGAAAAAACTGGTCCCTAAATGACACGAACACAGGCCAGACAGCTAATCAATCAAACATACTGACGGACATATTCATGACAAATCAGATTCATACATGAAGCATGCATTGCAGTTATTGGAGTGTATCAGATCAGTACACTGTGCTTTGTGTGTTAGTCCATCATCTCTCTGAGGCAGACAAGGAACAGTACGCACGTGCTATATGCAGCCTACTCATGGAACAAACCAACAGGCACACTAATGAACCTATGACTTACTGCTTGAAGTATCCATGGTGGTTTACTCTGCGCCTCTATCCAGTTCTTACTTTTGGGATGCATAAGTCTCTAAATGGCCACATGAGTGACCTGAATACGCATATTTTGTGATGACTGGAACGTGTACTAGTATTTTTGTGTTTTGTCCTATGCAATGGATATCTCGTGAGTTATTTTTAAGGCAAAAGTAGTATAGGGAATGACTCCCCACCCCCACTATCTGTCTCTCTGTCTGCCTCTTTCTCTCTTTATCTGTGAGTGTAAGTGTGCGCGTGTGTATGTGTTAGTGCGCCCGCGCGCGCGCGCGCACGCGTGTGTGTGTGTGCATACGTATGCATGTGTTGTGTGTGTGTGTGTGTGTGCCTGTGTGTGTGTGTGTGTGTGTGTGTGTGTGTGTGTGTGTGTGTGTGTGCGCGCATGTGTGTGTGTGTGTGTGTGTGTGTGTGTGCGCGCATGTGTGTGTGCGTGTGTGTGCGTGCGTGCGTGCGCGCGCGCGCGCGCGTGTGTGAGCGAGCGTGTGCGAGTGTCTGTAAAAATGTATCCGCCCATGAACATAAACATTTTGGTTTCTACTTTTAAGTTTGTGCATTTTTTATTTTTCTTTTAATAAAAAGAAAAGTTGCTCTTTTGCATACTTACGGAATTAGAAATTAATGTAAATCAAAATTCAGAATTATCTCCATCCCACTTTGATAATTGAAGTTAACGTCACTGTCTTCTCGTGATTTTTTTTTTCGTCCTAAAACAAAGTAATCTCTTTGAAGTCTTCTGTGAAAAATGAAAGCATTTAATTTTCTCATCCATAGTTTTATGGAGATTTAAATTTCTCATCCCAATCCCCCCCCCCCCCCCCCCCTTTTTTTTTTTTTTTAAAAAAGGTGAGAAGGGAAACAACTCTGATATCTTAATCCTAGGCTGTATTTAAGGTTTTGTCCCTTAAACCATTGCGGCGTATCTCCTGCATCTCCACTAATTTAATTTGAAATGACCACAAATCAGCTGGAAAAGAAAGTTGTTTACCTCTGAATGACTTCAAGAAAAATAATTCTTCTGTAATTGTATTCCTTCGAAAGAATGTCTTACTTACACAATCAATCATATGCCGTATGTAACTCTTGTTGGAGATGTGGGTGTTCTGCAACTTGCTGAATACCCCCTCTTCCTCACCCATCCACACCCCCTAAAAAATATATCCCATTTTTTGCCTCTTTTGAAGGCTTCTTTTCATTCAGTTCCACCTAAGGAATTCATGTTTTTCTTCATCTGAACAGTGCAGACATAGACGTTGGAGACGTGTGTGATTCATCCACATATTCCAGATAACCCAACATGGGATGGATTTTCTGCACACCGTACATTCGCTTTGATATTGCCTGTTATTACATAGACTCCACCAGGATACTGGCGTACAAGAAACTGTTCGCGGAAGTTTGCTCGAAATTTCTTTCTTTTCAACAATGTTAACAGATGGTTCCAAATTTGAGTGACTTGTTTGTACTGTTTATTTCTCAATATCTCCTTTAACCTAAGAAATGTTCAAAACACATTCTCTCAGACAGCTCAGTCTACACTGCTGAGCTCACACGGTTGGTTCTGGCAATAGTTGAATGGGTCTCTTATACAAAGCATAAAGACTTCTTCATTCAGACTCCCATTCTTCTTGTGTTGGCTGTAACCTCAAGCGCCTTTTACTCCCGAATTGTAATGATGCATATGCAGAATTAAGGTAAGAGCAGCTGATATGAATCGTGGGTCATCTCAAAAACGTTCATAAGATTTTTCAATATGAAGTGGGAGAGAAAGATCGTTTACACAGATACAAAAGAGGAGAGGACCTCAAACTAAGGCCTGGGATACCCCATATCTGACAAATAATACATTTAATGTTGAAGAATCAAGACAAACTATTGATGATTGTCTATGAATGATGAATCAATAGAAACATTTTCAGTTAGGCCACACCCAATGATACTATTTTCCATAATTATTT
>JADBJO010019603.1:0-32962 GCA_016801955.1 Conus betulinus | reverse complement strand
TCATGAAAAAAAAGGTGGTTGCCCTGCCAGCAAAGTGCACGTCTGGTGGTTTTCTTATGGTAATCAATGGGCCTTTCATTCAAGTGAGGGTAAAGCGGCATGTGTTGTTGGTCATGGTTTTGAAACGGCATAAATCTTCTATCACCCCACACTCACAGGGCATAGGCCAAATAGCGGAGTCAGATTCAATGATAACTATTGTAAGGTGATGGCTATGTGCATACAATGTCCGTTATCTACCGTATTGAGGTAGTTGAAGCACCACGCACAATTTTCAGTCGCTACTTTCAATTGTAGAATTGTTATTTCAATCACCCTACCAGTTCAGTGAAGTTAGTGGAACGTTTGGAGCTTATGGTCATTAAGACACCAAATGTCTTGATCTAGAGGTAGAGTGCCGTCGTAACCATGCAGCCCCCTGGACAAATTACGGAACTAAATGTTTGAAAACAGGTAATACAAAGAAGGAACAAAGCAAAGAAACAAAATTTGACTAAGAGATCAACAATGCCGCTGTTGCTCTTTGACATGGTAGCAAAAATCAAACAGGAACGAGCGACAGTCAAAGATGGCCCCCTCCCTATGGTCTCCCATGGGTCAGTTCCGCAGCTTGTGCAGGACCCTCGACACAGATTTAACAGCTGTTACATAATGTGCTGTACATGGCCGAGCCCATTTTACAGGGGGAACGGGGAGCTGTTTGTGGTAGGGAGATGGGGGCGTACGGTGTTGGAGGGGAGGACAGGGGGAAGGGAGGGAGCAAGTGAGAATGGGTTGAGTGGCAGGGAGACATAGCGTAGCCAGTTGAGGGTCCTGGCTCCTAGGTGGATAAGCCAAGCAACGCTTCATCCCAGAATCTATTCGGGAGGTTCTCGCCTATAGACGGATATTGGTAGAAGAGCCATCAACCAGTGTTCTATCCGGAAAATCTCTTTGGATAACTCTCGAAAGCCATTCTCCGGTGTCTTATTGGGAGAGTATGGCTTCGTTGGATAAATCAATAGACAGCCATCACCGCAAAAGGCTGAGAATAGCCTTGCTTCAGGTCGGATGTTGACCTTCAGCAATAAACCTGTTAAAAGCCACAATCCAGGTTTCTTCGTATCATTATTTTCGTATTAAGGCTTGGAGGATATTCTGCGCTTAATACTAATCGCTTGAGTCTGGCACAGTGAAGACTCTCACGAAGCTGTACAAGCCAAGCGGGCAAGGGTGGGAGAATACATTGACCTTCTGGAATTGGCTCGTCCAAGCTTCAAACAATATACACACCAGATCAAATAACAGTGTACGTCTCTCTCTCTCTGCAAAAAATGCAGTGGTAAAATGTTAGCGAGTTCTGTGTGCAATGAGCTGATGCACTTGTATTCCACACACCGCGACGGGTACAATATAAATCATGCGCATGTGCAAGAGCACATGGCGTTGCTGCCATACATGGAATTCTTGGGGCACCAATTTTGTTTAACGGTATATAGTGATGGGCAGCAGAGGAATTCCCTTGTAAAGTCATCGCTCGGCTCATCGGCTCCACCTTTAGCCATACATTACTTCCGGCGGATGCCATCACTGCACACACAACACTTCGCCATGTAAACACAAGCCACACATACATAACATAAAACCCAACAGGCATGTCTGTACCACACACACAGAGCTCTCCTCTCTCTCTCAACACCCACACACACCACACACATGGGAATAAGCGCAAAGCGAAATTCCTGTCCGTGTGTTTGTAAGTTTTTTTTATTAATCCTATGGGGAGAAGTGCACTGGACTGCGCTGAGCAGGGAATGGGATGGTACCTGTTCACGTCTTGTGAGATGGGGCGGATAGTAATATTCGTGGTCTGGTCTTCGGCTCCCACGAACGAGCTGGAAACGGACAGATGGTGTTCGTGGAATCTTGAGAGAAGACAGCAAGACCTGGAAACAGACAATTGTCTGTGTGATGGTTTTGTCAAGAATAAGGTAATGTGGTTTATACGCCCGCCAGGATAGTGAGACACAAGCCCAGCAGTAACGGGGGGGGAGGGGGGGGGATAGGCGGGGCCCCCCCCGAATACTGCATTCATGTAGGTCGGCCTGGGTGGAATATAGACAACATGTAACAATGTAAAGACCTTAAAAAACTCAACGGAACCATGATCTAGTTTTCCGTCTTGCCAGTCGTTCTCTCAAGAGATACCCCCCCCTGAAGCCACACTCTGAATACTGTTTCCAAGCTAGTTAGATGGTCGAGACCAGACACAATATCAATATCCCCACTCACAAAGCCGTGGAAAGGGAATCAAATGTCCTTGCACAGCGCAGACATGTTATTTACAAAAACACAGGACAGGAATTTGACGGCTGTCTGCTATTCCAGGTGTGGGTGATTTTGTGGGATGGTGTGAGAGAGAGAAGGCATGTGTGTGTTACATACATGACTGTTTGGGTTTGTGAGTTGGTGGTGTGTTGACATGGCGAAGTTTTGTGTGCCAGTGGTTTATGCATACGCCTGGAGTAGGGATGGTCAAGGGTTGAGCTGGAACGCCGCGCCGAATGACTTTAACAGCGGAATTCTGCTGATGCCCTCACGATAAAACGTAGTAAACAAAAATTGTGCCCCAGACTGTCCATGTTCTGGCGCCGCATGTCGCGTTCTGCCCTTTCGCAATGTTATGTACCCTTCTCGAGTACAAGTGCCATAGGAACCGCACGTGTCAACAAAGAGAATCAGCCGACATTATCCAGCTTTGCAGGAAAGAGAGCAGCGGACTACCGGTAGTTGTAGTCTGTAGTGTGTACATTATACATGCTGTTGCAGCTGAGACGGAGCACATTGGAGGGTCTAGAGTATTCTCAAACGACAATTTCCAGCCGAGTCGGCTTTAAGCCATGTACTATCGGGTGAAAGGACCGGATCGTGTACCAAGCTGGAGCCAGACTAAGCCGTCATGACGTCATTTTCAGCAGACTATCGTCCTAGCTTCCCTAACGCGACAGACCAATAGATATGTAATAAACGATACCCCGGGATTGTTGGCTGTTAAGGGAGTGGGCTGAAGGTCAGACATCGACTGAAGCACGGTATTTCAGCCTGATTGGGTGATGGGCTTGTCTATTGATTATCCAACAGAAAGCCCGACCGCCCATAAGACACTGGAAGAATGGCTGTCAGAGAGTTATCCCAAATGA
The DNA here is from genome assembly GCA_016801955.1 of Conus betulinus. Taxonomy (NCBI): domain Eukaryota; kingdom Metazoa; phylum Mollusca; class Gastropoda; order Neogastropoda; family Conidae; genus Conus; species Conus betulinus. The sequence goes on along the minus strand of JADBJO010019603.1, from coordinate 29,783 downwards.
GATTGTCTTCCTGATTAGAGGCATGGGTGATGGCGGTTGATCAGCATGATGGATGCCGACTAAATTTGGTAGAGGTATGAGCACTCGCTCACTCCTAATCTACCCAGGAGCTTTACGTTCGTCCCCGACGAACGCGGGAAACTAGATGCTGGGGATGAAGGCTTTCCTTCGGATTATCCACGAGACGGAGCCAGACTCACTCAAAGATGGGCTACTTGAATCTACCACACTCAGCGTCCTCCTCTTCCACCTCCTCCCCCCGCACACCAACAACACCATCAATACACACTAACGAACACAAACAGATCCCTTTCCCCATGGAAAATGGCAATAGCCATGTAATAGCATCATTGATGTACACAGCTGGTGAACATTGGTGGCGAGGGGGCCTGAACAAAGCCTGCTGAAATGCCCATGGGAGACCATATGTGGAGGGGGCCTTCTTTGGCTGTCGCTCGTTTCCTGTTGGAGTTTTGCTACCTATGTCAAAGACGAACAGCGGCATCTGTTGCTCTCTTAGTCAAATTTGTTTCTTTGCTTGGTTCCTTCATTTGTATTAACCGGTTTTTCAAACATTGGGTCAGTAATTTGTCCAGGGGCTGGCATGGTATCGAAACTGGCACCTCTACCTATAGTGCAAGCACTGAGTAGTCGTGGTGTCTTAACTGACCAAAAAGCTCCACACAGCTGCATACCACTACATGCTTCAACTGGAAAAAATGGTCAGGGGTTGAGTGAATAAATACACATTCTACAGAATGAAAGAGTGAGCGAAACTGAAACGGGACGCAGTGGTGCTTCTACAACTACTTCGCAAGAAGGGAAGCTGGTAGAGGAATCGAGAACGCATTGGATCCCATAGCCAGTCACACTTACAATAAGTTTCATTGAAACTGAAGCGGCATTAGTTCTGCCTATGCCTGTATGGTGGGAGTAATAGAATAGATTTCGTGCCGTGTTACACAACCGATAGTGAACAACAGACACATGACGGCTTATGAATGAAAGCACATTATTAAATAATTTTTACAAAGAACACAAACCACCAGACCGTGCACTCATAGAAGCTGAGTTAAGCTTTAGGGGGCAACCACATTTTTTCATGAAGTAGTAAGTCAAACACAGAGTTATATACAATATCACATTTATTTGCACCAAAAACATTGACAGATAAACCGGAATATTCATCCACACATTAAAAAACAGTAATAGAACAGGATTAACGGGACCAGAAAAATCTTCAAAGATGGCAAATAGTGCAAGGCAAACGACAAGAGAATAGATTTTCACATGCTGTGTTGGATCAGGTTGCGTGACAGAGGGAAGTGGGGTGGCAGAAGTAGTTAGGAGGGGTGTGCATCAATGTTGTTCGTGCTGTGCGTTAATTAGTATGTCCACTGAGACTTTTTTTTGGAGTATCCAGTTATTGCTGCAGAGGTCGGTCCAAAAATGTGGATGTGTGAGAAACCCCATGAGGATAGCATTTCACCCTGTGACCTGCACACTGACTCGCTTGTGAACCGTCATGGCAACTGAACGTAGTGTTCAGTAATTGGAATTAAGACAGACAGACTTTCCACACCAGGGTCACTGACGACTCCTTTGTCACGAAGACATTATCTAGTAAGCGGAATCTCGGACGGGTCCGACTCATACACCAAGGGTCACTGATGACTTCCTGTGTTATGAAGACAGTGTCTAGTAACTGGAATCTCGGGACGACCCGACTCCTACAACCGAGGTCACTGATGACCTTCCGTTGTTAGGACAACAGTGCCTAGAAACCGGAATCTCGGATGACCAACTCCTACATACGAGGTCATGATGACTTCCTGTGTTATGAAGACAGTGTTAGTAACCGGAATCTCGGACGGCGGCGACTCCTACACCACGGTCACCCCATTATCACCACGTATCAGTGACAAATACGATAGGAAAATGATCACTCGCCAGCCATTCTTCCCTAATATGTAACCAATCAACACGTATTTGAAAGACAGAGTGCGGGATATCATCAAGACGTCTCGTCTCTATTTGCCGGTAAAAAGAAAAAAAAGCTGCGATTATCAACAGCTTGCACGGCATAGGAAACACGAGGAGCTTCTTTGCTTACGTTTGCTGTGTGTAACCATTCTAATGACGACAAAATCAAGTCATAGCCTAATGTACATGTGTATATAGCACTATTTTGGCATATTGTGTAGAACGTGCTTTCAATCTACCTGTCTGCATAGCACATATCACTCTGTATGCATGTCCATCTTTTGTATGTTTGTATGCATGCTCGTCCGACTCCGTTTGTCGGTCTGTTTCCACACCACAAACAATATAGCATAATGTACACTTGAACTTGAATCCAAAATTGACAATGTTACAGTTTAAACAACAATACCTGATCATACCAAACACCCGAACAGATGTACAAATGTATATCAACAATAAAATACAAAGTTAGCTGTTAAGAAAAAGTGAGAGAAGAAACAAGGCACGGAAGTTTTGATCTTTCACCATGAAACATATCTTCATTTGGACAAAGCGACAACACAATGACCGCATTTTATTTATCTGCGAGACAGGGAAAAGCACTTCGATGTGCTCTGATCTTCGATCTTGGAGACTGAAAAAACTCTCTTTTGCTCTTACCTGGATAACACTGAACGCCCATGCTACTGTGATGAAAACCAGTTACATTCAATTTCAGCCATTTTAAAAAATAAAGATAAAGCCAGTAGTACAGAATTATATTTCACTATTTTTTTTTCCGATGTTTCGCTTGGTAGAGGGGAGATTGAGGATAGTGATCACCCCAAATCCACACACACAAAAGACACAAAGTGAAGAGAGAAGAGAGAGGGAAGGGGGGGGGGGGAGAGAGGATCCTGGAGTGGTTTCTTCCTGGTACATCCATTTTCTAATATGAATGTGGGCGCTCACCGCATAAATATACATGTGTGATTTACTGTGCGGTTGTCCCTCATATACAACAGTGATTTAGCTGCAGCACGCAGCTTTGGGCAGCTGAAAAGAGCAGTTTGGGCAGCTGGAAAAAAAAAAAACAAACCCGACATGGGCAGATGAACGGGAAGAGACCAGAGTGATGAAGAGCTCTATTATTACTGTCTCAGCTTAGAGAAGTAGGTGGTGGTTTGAATCCCGGGGATCTAACCTAAACGTTGGCGTTTTTTGACACCCATACCCTAATGTGATACCCCGTGAACAGATACCTGAAGGCCTTCTACTTCAGCCACACAACATGGGAGCAGACTGCTCAGAACAGAGACGGGGTGGCGATCGGTTGTCCGCAAAGGTGCAGAGACCTGAGAAAGCAACAGAAACTGCTGCAGCCTGAGCAGCGCAGGATGATCAGGAAGACCCGTGTCAAAACAGCATCTCCAGTGCTGCCACCATCCCCTGTCCGTACTGTGATAGATCTTTCCGGGAGCAGGTCGGCCTGACTGACCAGCCATCTACGCACTCACCCATCCCAGGATGACTAGATGGTTGTTAAACGGACAACAAACACAACTAATGTGATGTTTTGCTGCAATGAAACACGTCTATTTTCATGTGGGATCTTCTGTATTTCAACTGCCTATTTTTTATGTGGTTGAGTCGTCTGCTTTTGAAGAGTCAATCTATAGTAGTATCACCTGCATTGTAACTGCACCTACTTAATGTGGTGACATCTGCATTTTGATTTGTTTCCAATCTTAGTGGACGTGTCTGGCATTTTCACAGCCCGTAATTCAGTGTCATCTGCATTTTAAATAATATGAATGCACATCAGCGTCCTCTTGCATTTTAATCAACCATTTTACTTTAGGGTCATTTGCATTTTAACTACCTGCAACCTGAATGGGGTGTGATTACACTGCCATCAGTGTGGTTTAGAACAAAATAGGTCTCTCTCTCTTATTCTCTTGAAGTTGTAACCTGACTGCCACATCATCTGGGGTAGGTGCACCATGGTTGTTTACACTGAAATCATCTAACAGACCCTGGGGTGGATGTGGTCGTCACGTCTGAAGTCACCTAACTAGACACCTGGGGTGGGTGTGGGTCATTCACCTGAAGTCACCTAACCAGACACCTGGAGTGGTGTGGTTATTCATCTAAGTCACCTAACTATACACCAGGGGCAGGGTGTGTGGTCATTAATCTGAAGCCACCAAACCTCTGAGATCACCTAACTAAACACCTGGATGGGTGTGGATATTCATATCTGAAGTCACCTAACCAGACACCTGAGGGGAGGGGGGGGGGGGGGGGACAGTTGCACCTAAAGTTAACCTTGTTTCTGTGTGTTCGGACTCAGGAAGAGATCTAAGAAAAAAAATTACCTTAAAGAAATTTTCGGCAGCTACTGCTGGTCTTCATCAGCCCCGAGACTGACTGGTAGTTGTGGTGGGTGTGTGTGGTGTCCTCTGAGTTGTCCTCTTAAAGGGTGGAGTGATTGGTGTTCAGCACACACTTGTAAATGGGGGGCAGGTCATAGCCACAGTCAACTGTTCAAACTTGGTTTTCTCTCCCCGATTTCTATTGCTTTTTTCCCTTTCCCTTTTTGTGAACTGTGATTAAGCTGCAATCATGGTGGCTTGAAACTGTTGGTATGGTGGGGGCTGTTGTTGTCAGATGTTCATAATATGCAAAAAAAAAAAGTTTGGTAGTGTGTTCATTTGGCCTTGTTTTCAAAGGTCGACCAGTTTCTCCAATATAGTCCTCACTGCACAACGCCTCACATTGAATGTGATACACCACACCACTTTTCTTTGCCAACTCTGTTCTGTCTTGAACTTTGTAACTGTGATCGTATTGAATTCATTGATTTGTGTAACACTTGAACGCCCGTGTTGGCTGAAAGTCCTTGACAGGCTCTGACATCCCTTTCACGTAAAGCATGCTGATAGTGATGGACTTCTTTTCGGTGGGATGCCTTTGTTTCGGTTTGGGGGTGTTGAAAACCCAGGAAGGATAACCGTTGGCTTTCAGAGCTGTCTTGACGGGGTAGTTACCTTACCAGACACCTCAGGTGGGTGTGGTCATTAGCTTGAATCACCTAACCAGACACCTGGGGTGAGTGTGGTCGTTATACCTGAAGTCCCCTGAGAAGACTTGTGGAATGGGTGTGTGTTTTTACGCCTGAAATCATCAAAACAAAATAGCGGTACTGTCAGTTTAGCGCGGAATGGAGGCTTATTTTATTTTATTTTTTTTACCGGAATCTTCTCAAAGGAATACTCGTTTAGCTGCCCAGACGTTCTTACCTAAGAAGATGTTTCCAAGAATCAAAGAGCAACTTTCTATTTTCTGTATTGTTAAAAAGGTGAGGGGAAAAAAAAGTTCCGCAAAGTCAACAGCAAGTTGAAGGCACTTTTAGAAAGTATATTGGCAAGAGTATTTTTTTTTTGTTGCGAATGTTTTTAAAAAGTACAAATGAATTAGACATTTGAAGAGTACATTAGCATTAAATTTGTTTGAGACTTCGTTTCTGAAAATAATACTACAGAAATTTTAAAGCCATCACACGTAACGAAACTACAGTACACTATTGAAAATAAAAAGGAAAATCAACGGACAACAAAAACTGAATAAAGTAAGCTGCAACGTCACTGAAGGAAATATAAGATAAGAAAAAGAAAAAGAAAAATCCCAGTAGAAAAAAAGCAAGCAAAGAAACAAGAATACACTAAGATAAGTAAATTGTGCCAGTTTGCCAAGTGATTTGCTGGTTTTCTGATTACATGTGAGCTTAGTCCGTTTTCAAAGTCTTGTGTGATTGAATACGTTAGGGTATCAGGGAAAAAAACAAAAAAAAAACAAAATATGATACTTATTAGGTTCACGACTGAAAATGTAGTATTGCTATGAAAAAACACCCATAACGGTGATATATTTCCTCAAATTCACGTAAAGAGATCTACAGTTCTGACTTTGAAGCAAAATACATTTCTAAGAAAATTTCTTTTCCATCTAACATTTGCATTACTTGGTTGAAACATTTGCGCTTGTTTCATGAGCCCTCGACTGCAGAGACTGAGATAATGTTAGAGCGAATCAGTGACATTCTTGCCAATATCGAAATGGAACGGAAAAAAAAACCACAGCCAAGTTCTGTATAGAAAGACTCTGGGGTGACGGGACAGACATCCTTGGTCTGTTCATTTTGCTTTCACGCTGGTGGTAGCTGATAACAAATCACACTCAAAGCTAACCCTCCACGAAGTGACATAATTCTTTGAAAGCGGGATCTAAACCACCCACAAGTGAACGAAACTGAAAGTTAAAAATCCTAATTATCCACGAATGAGCGAAAACTGAAATTCGAATATAAATAATCCACGAATGATCGAAAACTGAAGTAAAAATCGAAATTATCCACGAATGAACAGGAAAATGAAGTAAATCGGAATTTATCCACGAATGAACGGGAACTGAAAGTAAAATCTAAATTATCCACGAAGAACGGGAAACTGAAAGTAAAATCGAAAATTATCCACGAATGCACGGGAACTGAAAGTAAAATATAAAATATCCACGGGGGGGAAATGAACTGAACGTAAAATCGAAATTATCCACGAATGAACGGGAACTGAAAGTAAAATCTAAATTATCCACGAATGAAACGGGAACTGAAAGTAAAATCTGAGTATCCACGAATTGACGGAAACGTCAGTTATCCACGAATGAACAAAAACTGATAGTAGGTTTTCGATGAACGAAACTGAAAGTGGAGTCTGAATTATCCGCGAGGGGAGCGAAACTGACAGTATTATTCGAATGAAACGAAACTGAAAGTAGAATCCGAATTTCCAACGACAAGGAAAGAAACTGAAAAGAGGGTCTGCAAAATACGTCCGAGTTCGCCAGAACTCTATTGTTGTCTGAGTGGAAACAAAACAATTCAAGACAACTGTCCCCACAGCTGACAGAAAGTTTTGCTTTGAATCCTGTCATTGAAACAAAAGGATTCATGAACACCAACGCGAAAAAGAAGAAGACTGGAACTGCCGCACGAAGGACCCCAAAACAAATAACCACAACAACACGTTTGTTTGTTTCGTCTGTTTGGGCCGGGTCAGGCATTTTCAGATTTCGCTTCTTGTTTTAAACTTTTCGACTTAAGTCAAAAAAAAACCCGCTTTTTAAACAATCATAAAGCACTGCCGTCAGTATGCATATGTAAGTACCAAATTGTGCTGTGTGTGTGTCGGTAGGGCGCAGCGCGCGCGCGCGCGCGCAGCGCCGAGACCCCTCCTCTCTTAGGTGAGTCTTCTCTATCTCCCTTCTGTTGTCTGTGTTGTATTATCAGTATGCACTCAACATCACATGTCTGGATCGCTGTGTATTGCGCTGGTTCTGGATAACATTATAAATAAACGGGGTTGATGAAACGTGATGTTGTGCGTGCGGTGCCGTGCGTGTGTGTGTGTGCTGGTGTGTCTGTGTGTAATATTTTATTCATTTGGGGGGCAGGGAAAAATCATCAATCTGCATACTGAACGGAAAAATTGAATCACCGTAATGTAAATCTCAATGTTCCAGTTGTATGCCATACTGCATATCAACACATCTATCCAGTCAATACAAAGGGGGGGGACGAAGTCCACTCAAATTTCAATTATATTAAAATGAAAGGAAGCATAGGAAAGTAAAAAAGAATGCACAGATGCTGTTAGTCACTGTATGTCTCGGTGATAATTATCCTTGTGCACATAGAGATCCATCAGCATTACCACCCCACCCACTACCCTTCCCTCGCAACCGACACTTTTTCGTTAAAAGAGTTTCAGCTATTTCCCAAAGGCATTATTTCTGCGACCAACTGGCAGAGCCCTTAGGCCTATTGCTCTTCTGAGCTTGTACGATAAAAAAAAAAAGAAAAAAGAAAAGAAAATCAGTCCGCCCGTACACCTCACAGGTTGGCTTCTATTTTGATTTAACACTTGATAGATTAAATCATAGAAACAATCACTCGAGCTAATTTTGCTACTTTAATGCACCAAATATGAGAGCTCGCACACCGGCATTTTAATTAGAGCAGTAACTCGGCAAAACAATTGAAACTTATTTTTAATGCGGGTAAGCGTATGCTTAAATGATCGAGTTTATAATTCTTAGACTGTGCTTGTTAAGGTAATCTTTACGTCATAGGCGTGACGTTTTCGTCTCTTCACTAATTTGTGTAAACTTGGGTTAGGGCGACACCCTCTTCCCTCCTTTCATCCTTTGTAACTCTTCTGTTCATATTTAAAAGCCACCTCTGCCCACTCCAGTAACCGCCCCTCCCCCTCCATTTACATCAGTTTGTCTCATGCTAATTCAAACTGCACTCTGGCACGTTTAGTCAAGCAACAGCTCCAGCATGTCAACTGTGCTGTGTGCTTCTGAGCCAGTAAGGAATATATTGTGTAGAGCTCTCTCCTGAATAGGAACAAAGGAATGTGATATGATTATGTCTAACCCTGCTGTGGGAATGGTTTCACAAAAATAAAAAGAAAGAAAAAAAGTTGTCAAACCTTTAACAGACATTCATTTTTATTTATTTATTATTTTTTTTTGCAGTTAAGAACACGAGATCTGTTGTCACAAGGAGAGCTTCGTGTTGCATTTTACCATAGCCCCTTTCCCCTTTTTACTATAAAAAAATAAAAATAAAAATATTTCTTACTCGTTTTTCAACATTGCATTCAAACGGGATAAACAATTACCAGAACAACAGTCAGGTTAGACAAAGAAGACACCAATTCCAGAACTAGACAAGCGGTACCAATAGCCTGTATAGAAGACAGACACCCTCTCTATCACATCAAACTAACAGTGCCAGAGGTGCAGTCAGTTGAAGATTCCCGAGCCTGAGTTTGACAAGCACAATGGCGTTGGAAAATCTCCGGGAGTGGGGGTGTCACATTAACAGCGCTGTCCACACATTCTGGCTTTTAACATCGGGGGATTGGAAGGAGGGGGAGAAGATAGCCTGGCCATCTCAATATTTCCATGGGGGGAGGAAAGGGGGGGGGGGGGGGGGGCTGGTACCAACCTCCCCAGCCCCCCCACCCCTCCCTCCACCCCAGCCCAGCCCAGCCCACCCACCTGTTCCGACGTCACTGAAACGGTATCTGAGCTCTGATTGGTTGAAGAAGACACGCTTTCCCACCACACCACTTTGAGGAATCCACAAACCTGGGGTGGTGTGGGGAGGGGCGGGGGGCTTCTTACTTGTTGTTTGTGTACAATGTGCAATAACACAAATGATAAAACGCCATCGTACCTACGGTTTACTATCACTTAAATTTTCTTTGTTTGCCTAGTGCCTTAGCTTCCCTTCCTCCACATTCCCAATGCTGATGACAATGGTCAAAAGCTATTGTTTTTCGTGTGTTGTTTTTCCCCAACCCACCCTTCATTTTTGTTACAGATTTTCTCTTTCTTTGCCTTATAACATAAAATGCTCGTAGAGGAACAATTTCTGTTATGATTGCTCATTGTCAGGATTTTTTAGTTTTTACTGTAATCAGAGCTCTTGACAATATTGTCCCACTCGTCTTGATACTGCCCCCGTTTTCAGATGGAAATACTTTTGTTTAGAATGAAAAAAAAAAAAAAAACACCACCACAAGGTATCTAATAAACAACACATCTTTATACGCCTCCTTTTCTTTTGGTTTTGGTATAGGACCCCGTTTTGTACGCTTCACCCCCACGGGTTAAAATCACATCCGTGAGTGTTTTTTGAGCCTTTTGTTTGTTGTGAACCCGAACCATGACGAGAATTCCGATCGATTTTGGAGTACGCAGTTTGATAACAATGGACCCCCTAATTGCTTACAAAAACACGGATAGCAAGTCAACAATTGTGAGAGCGGAGAGAGGAGAGAGAGAGAGGAGAGAGAAGAGAGAAGAGCGAGAAGAGAGAGAGAAAGCAAGCTCGTCATTCTGACTTTGTGTATTAGCCAACAACTTCGATTTTTACAAATGTGTACCACAAATCTAGACCCAACAATGTAGTCCTGTAATCGCTCAGACAGTATAAGAACAAATCCAGTGGTGTGTGTGTGTGTGTGTGTGTGTGTGTTTTTGTGTGTGTGTGTGTGTGGTGTGTGAGAGAGAGAGGAGAGAGAAATGTTTTGCGTGTGTGTGTGTGTGTGTGTGTGTGTGTGTGTGTGATGAGAGCGAGCAGGCGAGAGAGCGAGCGGAAGCGAGAGAGAGAGAGGCAGCCAGCACAGACAGACGCAGAGACAAAGACAGAGCAAAGAGCGAGCGCTACAGAGATCCGAACAGCAAGCTACAGACAGTGAGACGGATATGATTAGAGTGCCCGGCTGCACCTAGACAGAGCGAGCGGGTAGGACGTAGCGAGACGAAGACCGTGCTTAACTAACGGAACCTGAGTACACGACATGAGAGGGACTAACATTTACCCAAGGGGCGAGATGAGGCAACCACACGCTCCGCGGAGAGGGTATCCGCATGTGCGGAAGATAGGGACTCATCGAAAAAAAAAAAGGGGGGCCGTGGGGGGGGGGGGGGGGGCCGGAGGGCGAAGTCTTACTGCCCCAAGATGACTCCCAGCTGTCAGGATCCGCCACCGGAGTACATCGGCTGTTCAAATGAACGCCTTCATAATCGTCGACGGGCAGGGGGGAAGACGGATAGGTGGAGTGTCTACGCCGAGATGGAGTGAGGTCGCAGGTAGCGCAGCTGAAGGGACCGTGGGGACTCGTTGAATGATGCTGCCGCTTCCTTCAGGGGCGCGGGAGGCCTTCTGCTGCCCCTCTCCGCGATCACCTGCAAAAAGGGGATGGGACCAGAGATCCATATCAATGCGGGGTACAGTGCTGCCCGACGCGGGCAACCATCTTTAGGTCGTGACCGGGTGCGTTGGTTTATAACACTTTAGTCAGTCACGCGGGTTGCAGAGTGCCGTTGCGCAGCAGAGAGATAGTCGTGGGGTTAAAAAGCATTGACAATGACGGTGAAAGAAGAAACAAAACAAGTACAAACAAAAAAGAAAAAAAAAAAAAAAAAAGAAAAAGAAAAAAAGAACAAAAGAAAAAGAAAACCAGAAAGGGCCATAAACTGCTGTGGGCGGGGTATCGTTATTTTTCAGACAAGATCAAGAGGTTGTTCTACGGTTGTACTGTAATGTAGCGGAGCAGCTAATCAAAGCTGGGACATCACGCACGTTATCGTGCAAGCACCGCGCAGGTGCTTTAAAGCAGCGTGATTCTGCGTTCACATTAAATACGAAGGAAGAAAACGAAAACCAAGGCCCAACCAGGCCTGATGGAGCCCAGTGCTGTAAAAAACCCCTCCACCTCCCCCTACCCCCGCGTGTCTTTTACACAGGGCTCGTTGCGGTATGCAATTATCAAAAGAGCATTACACTGTCTATGAGATTTCCAAAACCAATGAGAGGGTCACTTCTTTCGTACTACGTTCGGGTCTCACAGAGTATTTACATGCATATTGTTTAGCTTTTTGAAAGCAACTGACTGCGCACTTGGCCCGTGGCTTAAGGCCGTATCAAAGTATTTATAGACACAACGTAAATGGTTTTGTTCCTTTTATTCGTAGTTGAGCCCAAAGCGAATGACGAGAGCAGGCCGGATAAAAGTCTAAACAAATTTCAATAACGTAAAGATTAAATATCAAGAACCCTCAAGACACGTAGACAAAATAATCACAAGATAAACACGCGACGCTGTTCGACTCTAGGTCTTTTCGGGCAAGAGCAATAAAACACTCAGGACAACCAAAATGACGGCAATCAGGCCTTAATCTCGTCACTCAGGCGCAAGGTGGTGGGTGTTTTGTGGTGATTCGCTTGCCTACTGTTATCTTGCGGGTTCCATATAAGTGCATTTAAAAGTGCTCGTTACTTGGTTGAAGTTGACCTCCATCTTTCTTTCCTCGCCATCAAGCTACCTGCTAGCGGTTTCCACGCGGACCGTTGAAAATGAAATAGACTGGCGCTACCTTGGCGGCGGCCCCCTGCACCGCCAGGGTCTGGCGCCGGGCGGCAGCTGGGCCACCTACTGTGCCCCCGTGACTGATCAAGGTGACGTAACCATGGCCGCAATACTGCCGGCAGGAGGTGTGAATATGGAGGCATGAGGCGGCAACGTGGGCCGGCCGGCAGGGTTGGGATGGGCGGCAAGGGTGCCGTCCGTGTTGGGAGTGCCCCCTTTTGGCTCTATTACTCTGCGTTGTTGTTTTTGTACCTCGGAGTCTTGATACGTAGTGAATTCTATGGTAGCGGTCGAGGGCCTGGATGGCCTACTTCACAGACTCGGTGGGACCTTAATTTTGGACTCAACGAGCGATTATAAGGAAGGCGTCTACAAGCGGAGGTTGCATCCGGCCGACGTCACCCCCCTCACGCCCTTAAGCCCCAGGTCCCTGTTACGTCCCACGGCAGCAGCTGAGTACCAAGCTACTCAACCATAACAAGCACAACGACACAGCAAGGGGCGGCATAGGCGGTTATGCATAGTGAATACGGCCCTTGCAGTAAGGGACCACGACAGGAGGCGAATCGTTGCAATTAATATTGCCAGTAACGGATATATCTGTTGTATTAGAACTCTCTATCTCTCGCGTCTCTTATCCTCTCTTTCCAACACACACACACACAAACACCCACACACAACACACACACCACAACCACACTCTGCTCTGTGTGCCTCACTCACATACACACCCACACACACAACACACCCCACACACAAACACACACACACACAGTCACCAACACACACACACACACACACACATCAACCCACCACAGAGTTCCACACACACAACCAACACCCACACACACACACCACCACCACACACACCCACACACCCACACCACCACACATACACACCACACACATGACAACACACACACACACATAACGTGCAGACTAGTCGCCACAAATGCCAGCCCAACATAAAGTCACAGCGTCTCATCCCGCCCAACCCACCAACTCCACTACACACAAACAGTACTGACCTTAGCTCGTGCTTCACGTGCGCTCGGCTCTCGCGATGGTCTCTGCAGATGGATGGGCAGTCTGAAGTCCTTTATGGAATGGCCAGTATGTTCACATTCATGTCAAATCAATCACGTGACTTACGAGCACTCACGTCACATTAATCACATCAGTCACGTCATTTATGGCATTGCAGCACATCACGTCATATACGCACGTCACGTCACGGTCACTATCACATCCGCGTCACGTCTGGTCAACCGTCAGCCACATCACATCACCATTACCCATACGTCACGGGGTTTTTTTCCGTCAACGCACGGCCATTCATCGTTTCAAACCGCATTGCATAGATAGAACCAAAAACCAGATAGATCATAATCACATAACAAAAAAACAAACAAATAAAAAAAAACACAAAACAAAAAAAACAAAAAAAACGTGAAAAAAAAAAAAAAAAAAAAAAAAAAAAAAAAAAAAAAACAAAAAAAAAAAAAAAAAAAAAAAAAAAAAAGAAAAAAAAAAAAAAAAAAAAAAAAAAAAAAAAAAAAAAACAAAAAAAAAAAAAAACAAAAAAAAAAAAAAAAAAAAAAGAAAAAAAAAAAAAACAAAAAAAAAAAAAAAAAAAAAAAAAACAAAAAAAAAAAAAAAAAAAAAAAAAAAAAAAAAAAAAAAAAAAAAAAAAAAAAACAAATGAAAAAAAAAAAAAAAAACAACACAAAAAAAAATCACACACACACACAGATCACTCACACACATCACACACCACACACACACACACACAAAAGCAACAACACACACCACACCCACAACACACACAGCGCACACAAGGCAGACAACATCCATTCTTACCACATCCATTACTACTCCTATCCAAGATTACACACCGGTAGTGCGCGCGCGCAGCGCGCACACCCACCAACACAACAAACCCACAACACAACACAAACACACACACACACACACACACGCACGCGCACATAAACACACAAACACACACACACAGCAAAACACACACACAAAGAGGCAACACACTCACCACAACACAACCACCCACACACACACACACCACAAACAGCACCCACGCCACCCGCACCGTACGCACACGCACGCACGACCCACACAACACACACACACCACACACACACGCAGGAACAACACACACAACACACACACGCGACACACACCACACCCCAGCACACACACCACGCGGGGACACACACAACCACACACACACACAACACACACACACACACACACCCACACACACCAAAACAAGCACTCTCTTCTCTCTCACCAGCCACAACACACACCACACCGGCGCCGACGCGCGCGCGCGCCCGCACGCCACCGACACACACACGCACGTACGATACGCACGTACGCACAGGATATCACTTCACACGGGCTCACCATGATTCCCCAGGGATCTGTGGCTTCATCCGAGGACGACTGTGGGCATACATAACCAATGTCATCTCATCATCATCATGCATAATCATCTATTATAGCATTATCACCACCACATCACACCATCCAACAACAAAATCATAATCCATCCTGCTATCATCGTCGTCGTACGGTCGTCAACATCCTCCGCCGCCTACCAATGCATTCAACCACACCAACCACCCATTCAACACGTCCACCCATCACCAAACCCACACCAACCCCATCATCATCCTAATCGTCGCGGTCGTGTCGTCGTGCCGTCGACGTCATCCTCTTTCCTCTATCCTACCAATCCTCACATTATGTCATCATCACCATTTACCATCACCAATTCCACCATCGTCCATCTCATTATTCATCTCTCTTATCATCACCAACACCAACACACCGACTACCACAACCACTATACCATCATGGTCTTCATCATCTCACATCATCATCATCACGCATCCTCACTCATTTATATCTTAAACACGATCAGCGAGCTTGACGTGACATGCATAATTATCTTATCCTGACACTGCTGAACAGTTGGACTTCAATTTTGTGATTGGCTAGATACATGAGTCCTGAATTCAATGCTTAGTTTTACCCTCTTTTGGACCTTAAATACCTTTTGGTTTGTCCTATTCATTTATTTACTTATTTATCTAATTAGTCATGTATTTAAATATATATTATTTAGTAGGTATTGGTTAAGTTATTGCGAGTTGTCGAAATAGGTTCTTCTTCAGAGTGGAAAAATGTTCCATTAACCGTGACCTATAACCTTAAAAACTGGCTGCGCGAAAGTTTGCTGATCGCACTTTTTCAAGATGAACGTAGCAGTCGACCCAAAATGGGGCCCCGAGAAAAGCTCAATGCTGAGAAGGCGACAACTCTTCTTTAATTACTGAATTCAAGCGACAGTTAGTCATGCCGACACACGTCGGCGAAAACCATAAGGGCTTGTCAAGGAATTGTATTGTTCATTAGAACCAACATTTCTGCACGAACATGTTCGTTTTTAGGAGATGATTTGTCTAACGAGACTGGAGAAAATGGGCGTTTGGACGACAGAGCCCGTCAGTGCATTATCGGTAACAGCACAACTAGAAATACTGAAGCCGCCAAAACGAAGCAACAAACAAATTACGAAAACAGGCAAAAAATTTTGGAAGAGATATTTGTTACTTGGTGTTGGTCCATGTGTTTCATCGTTTTGACTACGTGTTTGTTGACGGGGACCCCAATCGGTTGAAACGCGTCGTGTCGTGTGAGTTATTGTGTTAGTGACTCGTTTGACGCGTGCTCCAGTGTTTCTATTTTTGCTTGGTGTTTCAGTTTCCGCCTGTAGTTCATCACCAGTTTGACGCTTTATTAACGATAGTTCAGGAAGGCCAGTCAGCCAGGCGGGACCTCTGGTCCGCTGCTCAAGAGCAACAGTGTGATGAAGTCGGACGATGCTAAGGGCCCCAAAAAGGTTAGAGCACGTGCGCATGTCGCTTCTCCCGTAGGCTTGGTTGTCATATGTCTTCATTATATCTGATTACCTTTTTTTTTTTTTTTATTTGCTTGTTTTTCCTTGTTGGTTTTGCCCTTTCTTTCTTCTCTCTCTTTTTCTTTTTTCTTTTTTTTGGGGGGGGGGGGGTCTCTCTCTCTAGGTCGCTCTCTCTATTCCAGTATGTTGTCGTCTTATCTGCCTGCTGTCTGTCCTTCTCCACTTCTCTGTCTAGTTCCATGTTGGCCCCAAGCTATTCTTAGTATTGTTGGGCCGCATTTTCATATCTGGGAACCATGTTATACTTTCCGAACCCCCCACCTCTCCCTTTTCGTAATTGGGCACAGTGATGATTTAGTTTTATAATGAATCATTGATATATACTATAATGAGCTTTTATTCCATGAAAAAAAAAAAAGAAAATCAGGGGAGATAACCAGCTGTTTTTTTAATGTTAGACAGAATTACCTTACCCTAGTTTATTGGTCGAGCGAAAGGATCTAAAGCTCAAATGTTTGATTTGAAAACGTCAGGCCAGGATGGTGCTGGGAATAATTACATGCGCAATATTAAACTCATGTTTGGGCATTTTCTCAATTTATCTTAACTCATGGGACCAAAAACTGTTTCGGAGGTGCCCACCAGTGGCATTCTGTCCCATGTGAGATGGCGTGGTCACTCGCGGTTGTGGAACGCGAACTCTACCGCAGTTAACTCCCTTGCAGATTCTGAATTCGAGCTGATCTGTTAGGGTAGAGACATTACTCTTTCCCTGCTTCCAATACTCACCCATTACTGTACTGGTACTATCACGTGGGGCGATAATCGCAGACGGAGGCGAAGGTTTTCTCGTCTACGTCACATAGTTCATTAAAAATAGTACTTATCATTACTCTTATTGTCATCATTAATTGTTGTTGTTGTTGTTGTATGATGAAGCGGCGACGATGATGATCTTCTTATGTAAGAATTATCATTATTATTATATTGTCTTATTCATCATCATTATGATTATTATCATTACTACTATATTCTTTACCCTATACATACGCAAAGCACATTGTCATCGTAGTAAAGGTGATTCTCTCCATCGTATCATCATAATGATTTTGTGGTCATAAGGACATGGTTGTCACGAAGAACCAATATAATTTTGAACTCTGATGATAGCACGGGGAAATCGCAATCATAGTGTCCGTTGGCTTGTCATGGTTCTTATTTAAATACCACCTTCGTTTTGACTTACACGGAAGGGCTTTGTGGATTCATAACGTCAAAAGAGACATTGTGTACTCATTGTGTCAACGATAACAAGTCTTGACGTCCTTCTTTTTGGATTCAAAGTGTCAAAGATGAGGACTCCTGTAGGCCTTGTTTGGGGGATTCAAGAATTGCATGTGCTTGGAGGTTTCTTGTTTTTGAAGGGTCAGTGTGTCCAAGAGGTGAAATCAGTTATGTCTGTTTATGAACATTCCTTCTTAATTTTGATTAGTTTTGATGCGTCTGTGTGTCTGTTTCTTGGTGTTTGTTTTTTTGTTTGTGTGTATATTTGGGATTAAAAAAAAACTATCAAAATCGTTATGGTAAAATCTTGAAAGACCACGAAGTTCGTTCCTGTCGTCCTTTCAGGTTAAAAAAGATAAGGGAAAAAAAAAAAACACCAACCCCGCCCCGCCACAACCATCACTTACCCACTACCACCAAACAAAAACAATACAACAATATATAAAAGCCTTGGACATAACAATCGTTTTAAACAATAGAGACCAAAGCACAAAAAAAAAAGTAAGTATCAAAGGAACAGAGAAATGTGTTTTGAACCATCAGAGCATAAAAACAAAAGATGATTTCAAAAAGGATAAGAAACAAAAGGATACAGAACAAAGGGTATATTCATCAAAGCATAACAAAGCAAAAGAAGATTGAACCAAAAGAGGATAAGAATAAGAAAACCACACACAAAAACCCAAAGATATTAATCAAAGGATAAGAACCAAATGACAAAAAAAAAAAAAAACAAAAAAAAAAAAAAAAAAAGACAACAAAAGGGAAAAACAAGGAATCAAAGTGAATGATAACAAAAGTATAAGCACGAGCAGAGGAACAGGGACACAACAAATCACCCACTATCAAAAATGAAAGGAAAAAAAGAAACATGAGGGTTACGAAAACAAAACGAGCAGAATCTTTTTTTTTTCAAAAGCAAGTAAAAAACACAAGATAAGAAATAGAGTTATGAATCCAAAACGGATAAGAAAACGAAGGTTAAGAAGCCTGGAAATAAGAAAGGATCGAAAGGAAATCATCAAGGGGATACAAAAAAAAAAAAAAAAAAAAAAAAAAAAAAAAACATAAAAAGAATCAAAGGACAACAAGCCAAAGGAAAGGAAAAAGATCGCAAAGGATTAGGATCGAAGGATTATGAAGCCGGAAAAAGATAAGGTTCAAAGGATAAGAATCAAGTACTGCATATCAAAGAATAAGGTGGTCAAAAAAGGATAAAATCAAAGTTACTGCATATCCAAAGAATAAGGTTCAAAGGATAAGGAATCAAAGTATTGCATATCAAAAAGAATACGATTTCAAAGGATAAGAATCCAAGTACTGCCTATCAAAGGGCCACAGTGAGGGGACTAATCAACAAAAGGATAAAAGTCCACGGATAAAGATAATAAAAGTGCATTTGACGAAAAGATCAGAAAAAATAACGAAGGAGAAAGAAGGGATGAAAGGGCAAACGAAATTATATAACAAAAGAAAAAAGCAAAATCGCCGTCCGATATGCAATGAATTGACATATGAAGGAACAACAAGACCCTAAAAGTAAACCAAAGAAACACAACAACAAAAAAGTTTGAGTATACATCCTGAACAAGCGTGGCAAAAATAATATAGCGTTACAGGGAAAACGAATGAAAGAGGGGAAAAAGAAAAAGTGGTTCGAAAATACAGATTTACAAAAACGGCGGGTGGGTTTTTTGTTTTTTTGAGATGTTCTCAACTCAACTAGGTTATTTGGGATTTTAGCTAGTTACATAATTCTGCCAAAATCCGGGAACGTTTTTTTAACAGTTACAGGTGTTGTTTAAAAAAATTCTTGTCACATACACCCAGATGAAATATGAAATAAATCCCCGCAATTGCAATTGATTCTTTTTGTTGTCTAAATTAACAATCGAGTAAATGTGATGGCACTGGTTGATGGTAAATTCTGATTAGAAAAAAAAAAGCGCCAAAACCAAAGCAAAAAGGGGTACAGACATGGATCCAGCGAAAGGGTTTTTTAAAATGTACCAAACCTGTGCCAATGGATTGGCATATACCAAACCACTGCACAAGGGTTTACAAATATCGCCAAAACTGGTGGGGAAAATGTTAAAAATGCACCAAGCTTAGAGAAAGAGGTTCAGATATACTGAACCAGTGACAACACATTGTCAATCAATTTCATGATGGAGCACGCTCTGTGGAGTAATGTTTTGTTCATTTTTTGTCGGTTGTTGTAACTATGAGAAAGAACCAACACCCCCCCCCCCACCTCCCCCGACCCCCCCCACCCCCCCCCCCCAAACCACCCCCACCCACCCCCCCCCCACGGGCCCCCCCCCCCCCCCCCCCCCGCCTTCCATTCCCGTTAGTCCACGAAACCATTTACTTTATCTTTGATTGGTATTTAATGAGCATGTAAACTGCCTACGTTTTTGTGCGTGCATTTTAAGTTTTAGCTCAAAAACTCTCTGTCTGTCTGCCTGTCCGTCTGTGTCTGTCTGTTCTCACTCATCTGGTCTGTTTGCCTGTGTGCGCTGCCTCTCTCGACTCTCTCTCTCTCTCGTCTCTCTCTCTCGCATACCAGTGAATTTGAAGGCTGCTACAATTGTCATCGTGGCACTTTTATCCCACCCCCCCTGCCTCCACTCCACCTCCCATCCTTCTCGCCACACCACCCCCAACCCAACCGATTACCCCGTCAAACCCACACCAATTCCAAGCCAATTCCCCTTACTTTCCCGTCCTCCCCTCCGTCCCCCCATGCTACCACAAAGGAATTATAAACACACACCAATCACAGACCACACACAGACACACTTGACTGACCAGACACACACACACACCAACACACCACACACACACCACAACACACACACATACACACACACACACACAACCATCAAACAGCAAATTCTAACCACAACAATAAACATACTAACAAAACACCGGTGTGGGTTTCTCAGTGCCTTAGGTTCTGTTTCAGTCATCCCCTTACCACTGTGCACAGGATGTGTGCTCTGTATTGGACTCTCTCTGTCCTGGTGGATGACCAGCAGCTCGGCCAGGTTTTGGCCCCTAGATGTGAACCATTTCGTTGAGCCAGGGTGGTGGCGGGCAAAGCATGGAGTGGGATGCAACCCTTGGCGGGCGATTCTCCCACGTTGTTCACGAGCTCGTGGGTTCGCTGAGGGGACCAGTAGACCACGGTCACCGCCACCGTCCGAGTCGTCCCCTGGGTGTATATACGCACACTGTGTCCGTCCAACCTATTTTCTCCTCGGGAATGGTCATGGACTGATGATGATGATATTTGAGGAGAGATTGATAGTTTAGTGACGTCTTCATGATGGTTTATAGAGGATATTGCCCTGTGTTATTTTATCTCATCACACACTCATCATTGTATTCATTTACTTAACTATTGTGTCTATTAATTCGTCATAGTTCCATTCATCCTCTTCAGTATTAGTCCCCCATGTCCTGGTCACTAATCGTCAATTATCTGTTGCTGTTTATTATTATAACTTGTCATTTTTGGTATTGCATAACTATTATTCAATTAAATCTCATTGTATTTGCTGATGTCATTAAGTTATATATCTCATTTTTTTCCAATTTTGGGTTACTGTTATATTCTCATTATTATTGGTATCATTCCGACCAAGTTACTATCATCATCATCATCATGTCATCCCTTGCTTACACTCTGTTCCTTATCACATCCATTACGATGTCGCCCATCATCATCAGTATCCTACTTACTCTAAAACTCATATTCATTGTTATTTTTATTTATCGTTTACTGTTTTGGGACATGGGGCTCAGACCAATGCTACACTGCGAAGGAAAAGAAAAAAAAAAAAAAAAAAAATCTCCCAGTTTTGACCCCAGATAATGTAAATGGCTCCAAAAGGAGCGAGTTCGTAAATCCCACTTAAACCCGTACCCAGGATCTGAAACACCCATCAACTAGACATGAGCACCCCAAGCCGCAGTGTATAAATTCGAGACTTAGTCAGGCCCACGCGCTTTCCACCGCATTGTACATCGGTTGTTCTTCGTCAGCACATAACATCACCAGCTGACAATAATTTTGCACGATGAGATAAGGTTGACGTTGGTGTGATAACGATGATGTAACGCGACGGACGACCGACGACGACGAGCGATGACAATGTCCTGATGCATGATGTTGAGAGACGACCCGCACGATAGATGATGATGCTTGATGTATGTAATGAGTGATGATGTATTTTTGGTGATTCCGACGACCTGAAGCGACCACGCACGACCGATTTCCCCACCCCGGCCACCCCCTTATTTTTCTTTGTGTGATGACCGTTTTGATTGATGATGAATTGATGTCTAGGTTTCGATGACTTTGGCTAAGTTGATGCTGCATGGGCAATATGAATAGGTCGTTGCAGCTTTTACGTGTTTGTTACAGTTTTTCTGTAGGTTGCATGTGTTCGGTTCCTGGTAGTTGAGATGGGATGACAGTAATATGAAGGATGTATGATCGGGAACACGATGATTGTGTTCGCACTGCAGGGTCACCCGCAGCCCGTCTAGAGTTTTTGCGACCTGTTCTTTGGACCTGTATGATGTGACCCCACGTCCTGTACTCTACTATCTCTCTATTCTGAATAAGTTGTCTTGGACGCTCTTATATGTAACGACCGTACATTCTTCTGTTCGGTCGTTGTACTTATTGAAATGCATCCTTATTATGTGCTCTGACCCTGAACGACTACTCCCTGTTTCTATGCGATATCACATGCACAGGAAATTCCCAGATATCCTAACGTTTCCTGTCTGTGGAAGGGAGAGAGAGAGAGAGAGACGGAGAGAGGATACCGAGCGGAGAGGGAGAGCGAGAGAGAGAGAGCAGGGGTTGGGTGGGGGGGGGGGGGAAAGGGGACACGTGGTGAGGAGGGAACTGAACCGGATAATAAGTTTCTAAATGGAGTTGATGCAACAGGTGACGGTCATGAAAACAAGGATCTTAACAACCACAACGCGAGTTGGAGTAGGAATGGTTTATTGAATCCAGAGACGATAGCCAAAAAAGTTTGTTATAACAAAACAATGGGAAGGGAGAGTGGAGGAGGCAGCGGGGTGGGGTGGGGCCTGTGGTGGTTGGGGGTGGGGGTGTTGGTGGTTAGGATTGGATGGGTGGGGGGTGGTGGGGGTGTGGTGGGGGTGTTTCAGATGACATGGAAACGTGGTGGTACTCGGTGATAGTGGCGTGGGGTGAGGGTGAGTGGGTGAGGAGGAGAGGAATCGGAGAGTCATAGGGTGGGCGAGTGGGGTGCATGCGGCTTAATGTAGGGCGGTGAGGGTGGGGGGAGGGAGGTGTACGTGATTGATTGGCGTGTGTTTGGGTGGGTTTCGGTTGGGGCTGGCACCGTGAGGATGAGTGAGTTGTACGCCGAGAGAGATGATGGATTTGAGATGAACGAGAGAGGGAGATGTTGGGGCCCCCCGAGAGACCCACGACGTAGACGAGTGAGTAGGTACTTGGGAGAGAGGCTAGGAGAGTAGGGGCCTACTCCTGATATGGTTGGGACACGAAGTCAGACCCACCGGTGCGCAGGTTCCACCACCTGATTTGTGACTCGGTTCATATTGTCAGGGGCAGTGGATGAATGTAACATGCCTTACGGACCAAATCACCACCCTCAACCTTTGTAAACAACTCGTCTGGACCAATAACATCACTAGCTTTTTATCAACGAACTTGATCAGTCCCATCATCACCTTTATGTTGACAACTTGACCATCACCATTACATACGTCTTTTGTGTCATCAATTTGACCAGGTCGTATCAAATCTTGGTCAATAACAGTTGACCAATAGCTACCGCTTTGGTCTAATTTATTATGCAACAGTCACCAATCATCTACATTGGCGTCATAATGTTCTGACCCATTCAATTATAACCTTCGCCACACACCTTCCTGTCCTATCTCTTCCTCTTTCATTAACGAGTCACAATATCATACACATCTACACACGAAGGATGGACACACACCACACAAGTCTACCTGTCACGCACCACACTACGTAGGTGTATTACCCACCACCATGCACATCTCCTAATCACCCTCCTTGGCTCTCTCGTCTATTCTCCTAGCACACACACACCACACACACACACACAACACCCCACAACATGCACAAACAACACACAACACACACACACACACACAACCACCCAAGCAAACACACACCACACACAAGAGGCAACCACACACACACACCACACACACACCACACAAACACACACACACAACACAAACCCCTCCAAAAACGTCACGAAGAAGAGAAGACGAAGAAGAGAAGAAAAAAGACAGAAAAGAAAGACCAGAAGAAGAAGGACGACAAGAATAGAAAGGAAAAACAACGAAAAGGAAAAAAAAGTACTGAACACGAGTTAAGACCGAGAAGAACAAAACAGAACCCTACCAAAAAGCGAAAGAAACGAGACCTAAACGAAACCATGGTGGAGGATAGGATTTCCGGAAATAGACAAGGATTCAAGAAAAGCTGGGCAGATTACAGACAAGCGGAAATGAAGACACATCTGACCAGCCCCCCCACCATACACCATGACAGAACCCCCACGAAAGCGATAGCAAAGAGGACGTGAGACAAAGGAATAAATATGGTAGAAAGACGACTCCAAAGGAAAGGAAGATAGGGCAAACAAAAAGAAGGACTTTGATTTGAAAGAGAGAAGATGGCAAGAAAGATGAGGCTGAAGAGAGAATCGGTCAGGAAGACGCACATGGGTGGAAAAAAAAAAAAAGGAGGATGGCAAGAAAGAAGACAAGAATGAAAGAAGACGTTGCAGTTAGGATGACGTGACAGAAAGATTAAACATGGTAGAAAAAAAAAACATGTAGGCAAAAGAAGAGTAGGCAGTAAAGAAGGACATTATCTGAAAGAACAGAATGGCAGAAAGCAAAGGCATATCTGGAAAAAAAAAAAAAAAAAAAAAACCATAGCAGAAAGAAGCCCATATCTGACAAGAAAATGATGGCAGAACGACGGATATGAAGAAACAGATACCGACAGAAGCATCTGAGAAAGAAAGCAGATGGCAGAAAGAACGACATGGAAAGAAGACCTATGAAAGAAAGGGTACACAGGAAGACAGGATCTGAAAGAAACAGATGGGCAGTAAGAAGACATGACTCTAAACCAAAGAGGTGGTAGAAAAGAAAGACATGACTGAAAGAAGAGATGCAGAAAGAAGGAGATGAGCTGAAAGAAGAAGGACAATGGAGAAAGAAGGTAGGATGGCAGAACCAGAAGAATTGGCAGAAGAGGGAAGACGCCAGGCAGAAAGGAAGAGGGTGTACAGAAGAAGAAGACATGACTGCTGAAGAAGAGTCATGGCAGAAGAAACGAAGACGAGAGAAAGAAAGAAAAGGAAGAGATGGACAGGAAAGAAGAGATGACGGGAAGAGACAGGGGCAGAAAGAAGAGATGGTTCAAAGAAGACTTATGACTGAAAGAAGCAGGTGGTGGCAGAAAGAAGACCATGGTTGACAGAAGATCGTAGAAAACAGTCTATGGGACTGCAAGAAAAGGTGGGCAGAAAGATGACATGACTGTTTAAAAGAGAGATGGCAGAAAGAAGATATAACTGAAACAAGAAATGGCCGAAGGACAAAACATGATTGAACGAAGATCCCCCCCGGTAGACAAAGAAGACATGGGTGAAAAAGACATGAAAGAAGAAGAAGACCATGACTGAAAGAGAGAGGTGGCAGAAACGAGACATGGGGTGAAGAAGACGTTGCAATTAGAGGAGATGACAGGAATGAAAGAGAGAGGTGGAAGAAAGACGAAATAACTGAAAAACAAGACACTGGCCGAAACAAGGCATGATTGAAAGAAGAATCGTTAGAACAGAAGACCATGGTGCTGAAAAAAAAAAAGACAGAAAGAAGACATGGTGACTGAAAAGAACCTTGGTGGCAGAAAGAATACACATGACTGAAAGAATGACAGATGCAATTAGAGGATTCAGGACAGGGAAGACAAAAGATGGGGAATGGAACAAATGAGATTGAGGTATGGGAAAGAAGACTATGGCAGAAAAGAAGACAGGTGAGAAGATCCTGGAGGCTGAGTGACGAAAGCAAAATGACAGACGAACAGAATGTGGGTGTTACTGAAAGACAAACGTTACGGAAGAAAAGAAGGACAGGGTTGAAGAGAAGATGACAGAATAGGAGACATGACTGGAAAAAAGGGACTTCAGAAGAGAGAAGACTGGTTGAAAGATAGATTGGTGGTAGAAAGCAGAAGACGTATGGGTTGAACGACGAGAATGAGCGAAAGAAGAACATGAACTGAAAAAAAAAAAAATAAAAAAATTCAGGAAAAGAAGACATGGTTAGAAAAGCCAAGAACAGCAGAATGCTATAAAGATAGACATGGTTCAAAGATTTTGGAACTCCTAGGCGTAAACCAAAAACAAAATGACAGGGAAACGAGGGCGATGTTAGAAAGAACAAACTGATATGTCAAGAAACAGATGGCAGAAAGCAAGTAAGCATTGAAACGGAATAGGTGACAAGAACAACAAAAACCTGATCCGCTTCCTGATCATGGTCTTCCCTCTCTGCAATCTCTCTGCGTCACTTCATGTTTCCTTCTACGACGATGTCACTAAAAGACGAATGATAGAAAAGAAGACTGATGACCTGAAGATCAACCTGATGGTAGAAACACACCTGACAACAGAAGAAGAGTGGGTATGAAACAGATAAGACATGACTGAATAGCAGAGATGGTAGAAAGAAGCGATGACTGAAAGAAACGAAGATGGATAGAAGAAAGCAAAGCCGATTCTACGGTCCAAAACCAAAAAAAAAAACACGGTACAGAAAGAGATACATGACCTAAAAATAAAAAGGACACACCACCTACACCCACACACAACACACACACACCCACAACACACACACACCACCACAACACACAACACACACACCCAGAACCAGAAGATTCTCCGGGGGGGGGGGGGGTGGGTCCTCGTTGGGAAACACAAAAAATGACAGGTTTTTTTTTTTTTGTGCAGGGGGGGACAGCACCACAGAAAGAACAAGACATGTCAGACAAGAAACGCACAGACCATGCCCAGGGGGGGGAAAGACAAGGACATGCCAGGGGGGCAAGCAAGACATGCCAGACAGGGAATATCTCACAGAAAGAGATAGGCTGAAAGCAAGACATGCCAGACGGAAAACAAAGAATGTTGAAAAAAACCTGTTGAAAAACATGTAGGAAGTCGTAAAGCCGAAAAGGGCAAGAGGATGGGTAGTGGGGAGGTGGTCGAAGTTCAGATTGCAAGCCTTCCGCACCTCGCTATCCTACCCAACCCCTCCCCCCCCATCTCCCCATCCCCTCTATTCTTAAACCAGAAGCCCTACCTGGTTCCTTTGGCACCCACTGCCGGGAAGCAGACGACCCCAGCACGATAGATGACCGCTCGCCAGTACATATGCCTGGATACTATCTGTGTAATCAACTATGACACACACCCTCACACACACACACACACCCACACACACACCACACACACACACACACACACACACAACACACTAGTTTAAACGCACAGCAACCACCACGCACGTCCAACGCATGCACGCATGCACGCACGACACAGTACAGACATTTACATGGCCAAGGGCGTTTGATCAAGTTAACCAGCAGTAAGTCAGTCAGCTGCATTCACCGTTTAAAACCCGCACTCCATCGTTAGACAGTGATAATTGTCCGCGGAAGTTAGTAGGGGAAGGGGAGACCTTTCTTTACAATAACACCGTCCCACCAAATCGACGATGCTCTCGGATGGCTAATAAAAAATGTTTTGTTGCTGTTGTTGTTGTGTTGTGTTGTTGTCCTTTTGTTTGTTTGTTTGTTTATTTAAATGTTGGGACGACAACGTTGTTGGAAACATGGCACAGAGTGATTGCAAACCAGGGTGTTCTGATCCCTGTTGAACCAACTTTGAACAGCATTCACAGACACAACCGCACACGCGCGCACACACACACACACACACACATGACACCAACACCACACGCACACACACACCACACGGACTGACATATGTGTGTGCGCTGGCGCCTCCTCGCGTGTGTGCGCGCGCCGCGCGCGCGCCAGCCACACCGCATACAGTGACCACACACACACGACGCACGCGCGCGCCCCACAGACACGCGTGCACACGTCGACACACACACACACAACACCACACACACACCGTGACCAACACAATGCACACACACACACTCTCTCATGTATCTCTCTCCTCTACCGTCTCTGTCTCACGCACACACAAACAGAAACACACACCACACCCACACACGGACACACACCCACACACACCATCACACACACACAAACCACACCACAAGCACTGCACGCACGCGGCCACACTGAACACACACACACACACACACATGCACCACACACCCGTACACATTACTTCTGACCGCCATCCACATCCCATTAACCACGTACTCTGAATTGACTCAGTGGGCCCTCACTGGCAAACCAGATTGCACGACTCCCACGCTAGATGCAAAACGAGTGACAAAGCCAATTAACATGCAGCTGTTTAAAACCCCACCCACCTGGCTGTGACTGAAACCACTTGGCTGGTAAACATGTGTACATGCCACAGTTTTTCAACATTCTGACTCAGCGTACCAAAGGCTGTGACTATTTTCTCTCAGAGGAAGAATGAGATTAACCCATTTAGTGAAGATGTATGGTTGGAGTATACGTGGTGTAGTGGGTGTGTGTGTGTGTGGTGTGTGTTGTGTTGTGTGTGTGTGTGTTGTGTGTGTGGCGTAATGCGTGTCTGGTTGTGTTAGTGGTGTGGTGTGTGTGTGTGTGTGTGGTGTGGTGTGTGACGTGCGTGCGTGCGTGCGTTGCGTGCTGCGTTGCAGTCGTGTTGACACACTATGCGTGGTGAGTTACACGCATCGCCGCCGCGGTGCGGTGTGTGCTGTGTGCATCTTCTACGTGATATTGAAATGACTGTATGCGTATGTGTATGACCTTGATGCAGGGCGTAGAAGGAGAAAGGCTGGCAAGGTAGCAGACGACGAGGATGTGGAAGAATTGATTTGATGAAGGATGTGTAGCCACCAGACTCAAATTCCAACTCACCTTCTCTGTTTGCGGGCCTTTCTGTCAACAACACAGCGACAGGCGAATGTCAGCCACACCCCCTGGATTCATACGACATTCTGACCGAACTACATCATCGGATTGAAACGTTATTAAATTGCCTAAAAAGTGGCGCACGGGGACCTTTCTCCCCAACAGATATCCTGTATGAAGGTTCAGTTCAACAAACGAAGATGAACAAAGGGCGGAAAACTGAAGCAAATTGTGAAAAGAAACGGTATAATTAGTGCAGCCAGTCGATCGGATAAATAGATACAGGACACAAACAACAACGAGTTCAGTTACGACTTCTGGGTGTCTTCTCTCAGGCAAAACAAAGCATGCATTTAGGGACAATGGAAACGAAAGAACGAGCAATCCCACTTATTTTTCTGCATATCTGAGCGCAAAGTGATACGTGTTTGCATACCATCTGTGGTGGAACATAATGACCGTTTTTCTTTTTAAACTCTATTTGTCTGAATGGAAGTACACGCACTGATTAAACCATCATAACATTGACAGATAACATCTGTCGATCTGACTGAACTGTATATCTAATTGAAACACTACAAATTTTGCAGATGGGGATCTGTCAGAACTTGCATGGGTGGTGGGACAATACTTTTGATTGAGGGACTCTGTACGATCTATGATGATTTGGTGGTGGTGGAAAAAAATTTGTACAGCATGGGATAATGTTCATCACCTGATGAACTGTGGGTGGAACCAATATTTTGCATGATGAGATCTGTCGTCTTCCGTATAATGTGGACATTAATAACGGCAGATCCTGATCATGTAATCTTGACATCTATAACTGTGGGCCAATGCGGCAGATGAGACCGTCGTCTGCATTTGCTACTGTGGTCGGCCACTGTGGCAGATGGATCCCGTCGTGCTTCATATACGTGGGGTCACTGTGGCAGATGAGATCTGTCCTCTTGCTATCGTGGGGCCACTGTGGCCAGATGAGATCGTGTCGTAATTGCAGGTATACTGGTGGGGACTACTGTTTGCAGATGAGATCTGTCGTCTGCATTGTGTAGGTGGTTGGAAACAATATTTGCAGATGGGACCAGCGCCGCGGCGAAGTGACAAGCAGTGGCTAGCGTTCGCGGGGAATACCCGAGATGGGGAAGGGTCGGGGGTTCGATCCCATAAGAGTCATGTGGGTTTTTTCTGCCACGACCTGGTCTACCAGAGTTGAGTCTGCAACGTGGTCCATGTTCTGGGCCGACTTGTGGACTCACACAGTCGAGTTTCATACTTAATGGATGCGTTTCGGAGAGTGTTGACGCAAATTGCTGGACAAACTGCCAGGCTGCCTGTGATCTCTGAGGGCTTGGGTTGTACGCGGGATCTATTGAAAGGAAGCGTAGAGTACAGCCCGTAAGGTAGT
>JADBJO010019602.1:15000-27500 GCA_016801955.1 Conus betulinus | reverse complement strand
AAATCTTTGCATTGTGTCCCAGAAGTTCTCCTGGAGAGAGAGAGAGAGAGAGAGAGAGAGAGAGAGAGAGAGAGAGAGAGAGAGAGAGAGAAGATATATATCATACACATTTGACATATATATTTTCCACAGTATAGCAAGACATACGGATAATAATTATATCAATGCATAGAAAAGTATGTTGCTTGAAATGCACATTGAAAGACATGTCACTTCAAATATTATGAGAATTTTCTTAAAGAAAAAAAAAACTTGAGAAATAGAGATTGGGATTACGGAGGTCCGTATTAGATTGAGATTTTGTTGTTGTTGTCGATTTTTTTTTTTTAAGTATTTGTGTGAAAAATCATCAGCATGTAATTGTACCATACAGTATCAAACCTGTTTTGATCATTGTTGACTTTAGCATTATAGAGTTCGATTTTGAATCTGCAGATCAGCTGGCTCTGGAAAACTGAAGCATTTGGCCTACGTCTTTCGATCTTACACTTGTAAATATAAGATTTAGCAACGATAATAATAAAGTCAACGATTGTCTGTGTTTGTATGTGTTTGTCGACTCCAAAGATAACAATATCGCGTGTGATTTTAATGGTTTCCTTATAAGTTTTTACGTTGAATATTACTTTTCCTTTCTTTTCCCCATTCTTTTATAAAGAAATGTTACAGGTGTAACCACACTGGTTCTTATTCTTTTCTTTTCTTTTGAATACAAATGTTTTCTTTTAATTTTTTCCCAAAGATTTCACTTCCCTCTAGTTAAACATTAATGACAAAAATACCTCCACGATGAATCAGCCTTGCATCGGTCTTCAATCGCCGTACATAATCCATAAATATGAGATCAGAGTTTTCTGTGACATTCCACTTTGCACCATTGAAAGAGTTAGGTCAGCACAGACCCTTATGTGACTGTCATGCTTCCCAGAGCCGTGCCACACACGCACACACCACCGCCAAAGCAAACTCCGCAAACGCGCGCAGTCACTCCTTTCACCCCAAGGCGCATCAAATAAATACACAACAACGAAAAGTGTGTTTTGTCCTTCCCCTCCTCCTACGGGAGAACAAATATAATTAATACATACAATTCTCAAATTAACTTAACCACAACTCCTCTCCAATGGGGAGCTAACACAGAATAAACACAAAACACATCTCTCCACTAAGGAGGTAACACCAAATAAATACAAACACACCTCCTCTCCACTAAGGAAGTGACGCCAAATGAATACAAACACACCTCCGCTCCACTAAGGAGGTGAAACCAAAAAAATGTAAACACACCTCCTCTCCACCAAGGAGGTAACGCCCGGCACTGTTTCCCCTTCAACTGACACGTTCGTAAAACATGGGTCTATGTCACTATCCATTATCACCTTATCTATATCTACATCATTCGGTCGATGAACCTTTTTTTTTTAATTCTCATATGTATATGTATATATATATATATATATATATGGCTGCTTTGGAGTGCTGTTGGATTCTTTTTCGAACCCTTGGCGGTCGGAGCACCACAGGATTATGGACTGTGGTGTGTCTCTATCTGACGCCAAGAGCACAGACACAATCAGCCGTGTCTCCCTGATGAGTCCGATCCAGCGGACGAAAGGCCTCGGAGCAGGCAATACATATAGATCTGTCTTCGAGAGAGATTGCGATAGTTTCCTCATGCAGCTAGTGAAGGGTTTTCATATTTATGATATACATTTTCCCCATTTACTTCATCTTCATTAATTTTTTCCCCTCTCAATTTCAAATCTTTGTCAAGTCATTACTATAATGATGGAAGAATTGTTAACCTGCACTTGTTTTCCCCCACTACTTAATTGTTCAGCATTATATATATATATATATATATATATATATATATATATATATATATATATATATATGTATACATATATATCTGTTAAAAATAAAAAAAAGGTTCATCGACCGAATGATGTCGGACATTAATAAAGATAAGACGAAGAAAAAGATGAAAAAAAAAACTTATAAGAAAAGGTTACTGTTTACATCTTCATGTTGAAGTGAGTCTCCTTGGTTATTGTAGAACTGCACGTGGTTCCCAGTGTGTTGACAGGTTGCCTGTCTCACACGCCGGGCCACGGGTGTGAGGATTGAAGGTGGCGGAGGTGCCGCACCTGACCCCAGCCTGGGACGGGTGGCGGACCTCATCTGCAGTACCTTTCCTCAAGGAGGATGAATCATGTGGATGAAGAATGTCTTTGGCGCATTCTCCTATATTGATGAAGAATGACTCTGGCGTATTTCCCCATGTGGATGAAGAATGACTCTGGCGCATTCCTCCATAGTGTAATAACTCTACGACCTCCACTGTTGTGAATTGGATTTGATTGTTTTCCTGTGTTGAGGTTATAAGCTAATGGTATATATATATATATATATATATATATATATATATATATATATATATATATATATATACATATATATATATATATATATATATATATATATATATATATTCTAATTTTTTCACAAGAAATTGTAGCTTGTTTTGCTCTTTCATGATTTTCCTTTGCTTCTTAGGTGGCACCTTTGGTTGATTTTTAGAAAAACTCAACAAACATACTACAGTATTGCACACTAGCCTTTTACTGGGATGAAACCGGAAAAGGCAGACGAGTCAAGTACCACTTTCTGTGGTCACTGAGGAGAAACAATCAGGTTTCGAAATACCGGTATCTGATCAGGAGTTATATGTTAGTGAGTTTCCTCCCCACTGGAGATCGTCTCCCACTTTGGAGACTATAAGCTTGCTGAAGGCTCATTTTGAGAAGCATTTATTATTCCCCATTCACCCACTCAAGCACATACTGTTAGTTAGGCAGAATTATCTACCACTGCAGATATGTACGCTTATCTCCCCGTATTTCTTCAATCTAAGACATAAGAGCAAGCTTTGTTTATAATTGAATATTTCTTGCAGTTTGCAGTTTCTTGTTTGTCTTTGTATTTGTCTGACTTCATTCAAGTTTAAAAGGCTGTGCCAGTCTTGAATAAAAGTTACTCTGTGTTAGGTTTTCTTTGGGAGCAAAAGTTACCCTACTTGTTTACTGTTTATTGTTTACTGTTCTCTGCCTCATTTCATTTTCAATTTCGTTTCAATTAAATCAAGGTATTTGTATTTGTTTCTGTCCGTCCTTGTGTTTGTCTTTTTATCTCCCTTTGCATCCTTGGGTTGATCTTCAAGCGTAGGCTCAAACAATGTCCCCTACATTTTATACTGTTTGCATAATGTCTTTAGTTTTTTCAGCAACTTTTTTCCTCTCCACACTTTCGTTTTGTTTCATTTACTGCCCTTTGCTGGCTGCTTTGGGGGGTGCTGTTGGATTCTTTTTTTAACCCTTGGTGGTGAGAACATCACGGTATTATGGACTATTGTGTGTCTCTATTTGACGCCAGGAGCACAGACACAACCAGCCGTGTCTCCCTGATCCAGTTGACGAAAGGCCTCGGAGCAGGCAATACAAATACATCTGCTTCAAAAGGGATAACGATGGTTTCCTCTTGCAGCTAGTGAAGAGTTTTCATGTCTATAATATATTTTCTTAATTCATTTCCCATTTTCTCCATCTTCAAACACCCCCCCCCCCCCCCCCCCCCCCCCCCCCCTTCATTTCAAATCTTTGCGAAGTCATTACTATGATGACAGAGGAGTTGTTGGCCTGCGCTTGTTTTACCCCCATTATTACAGTGTTTGTCTTTTGTAATTGTCTGACTTTATTTCTAGTTTAAAAGGCTGTGCCAGTCTTGAATAAAAGTTACCCTGTGCTATGTTTTCTTACAGGAGCAAAAGTTCCCCCTAAATGTTTATTGTTTGCTGTTCCCTGTCTCATTTCATTTTCAACGTATATATATGGTCAAACCTCTGCAGCT
This sequence comes from Conus betulinus, assembly GCA_016801955.1. NCBI lineage: Eukaryota > Metazoa > Mollusca > Gastropoda > Neogastropoda > Conidae > Conus > Conus betulinus. The sequence goes on along the minus strand of JADBJO010019602.1, from coordinate 23,591 downwards.
TTTACAGCTCATTGTCAACGTATATATTATCAAAGCTCTTCACCTTTCCAACTTATTGTCAACGTATATATCGGCAAAGCTTTACAGCTCATTCTCCACGTATAAATCGTCAAACCTCTTCACCCTTCCAGCTCATTGTCAAAATATATATCGTCAAAACCTCTACATCTATACAGCTCTTTGCAACGTCTATATCGTCAAGCCTCTACACTTTTACAGCTCATTGTCAACGTCTATATCGTCAAACCTCTACAGCTTTACAGCTCATTGTCAACGTATATATCGTCAAACGTCTTCAGCTTTACAGCTCATTGTCAACATATATATCGTCAAACCCTCTACATCTATACAGCTCTTTGCAACGTCTATATCGTCAAGCCTCTACACTTTTACAGCTCATTGTCAACGTCTATATCGTCAAACTCTCTACAGCTTTACAGCTCATTGTCAACGTATATATCGTCAAACGTCTTCAGCTTTACAGCTCATTGTCAACATATATATCGTCAAACCTCTACAGCTTTACAGCTCATTGTCAACGTATATATCGTCAAACGTCTACAGTTTTACAGCTCATTGTCAACGTATATATCGTCAAACGTCTTGAGCTTTACAGCTGATTGTCAGCAACGTATAGATCGTCAAATTGTGCCTAACAAATCTGCTGGTAAGGTGTGCCAACACCACCTGATCTTGATCCTCTGAATGTCACGTGGTCCACACATGAACAATACTCATACCTGCGCATGAACTGGATTACTCACTCGCTGCTGAATCTAATCAGGTGCGGCTGAAAGACTACCACAGCATCACACTCTAAACTTGTGAAAGACTTTTCCTCATGTGCACAGTATTTCGTAAATGTAAATTGTTGTAAAGTGTTTGATGTTCTGACTTGAAATGTGAACATTGTTTTCAGACTTTTTTGTGAAGACTTTCCTTTCACGAGGAAATGAAAACCATTAATTCTGAAATTTGAACCCGATGATTTGAGTGGTAGTCAGTCAGATGACAAGATAGTATGTATCACGTTAACAAGACAGAATTGATTCACTTCATTTCTCAACCATTTATTCAGCGTTGTATGGTAATGGTGTGTGTGTGTGTGTGTGTGTGTGTGTGTGTGTGTGTGTGTGTGACACACCTTTCATGACCCGGCGAGCCAAGGCATAAGCGGGTGAACTCAATACATTTCAAGTCCTCTCTTCAGATTTCATAATTTACATTCTGTCGACACATAACTTTTCACAAAAACACATACCAAACGACCACGAACTTAGGCACAAGGTCTGACAGTTCCATATCTATCCAATAGGAGCTCATTGGCAAGGATCCTGAACAAAGGCAGTTCCAATGATACTTCATCCCATTATCATGAAATTGGCAATCTTCTTTTCAGAAACCATGATTATTCACCATGTTCTATAGTGACTGGCAACGGTGTTAATGTTTCATGAACACTAATCTTTTTACAATCAGCATACATTCCACTCTGTTCCTTGTCAGTCTTGTAAAATGATTCAGTTTGGCAGGGTTTTCACAAGTTAGTTCAATGGAGGAGTCGGTCTCCACTGTACAGCTGTTTTGTAAGAACCTACCCACTATTAACCACACGGTGTAATTCAAGGTGCTGCTTGCTCCCTATGCCACTTTTATACAAATAGGTTTTTTGTTTCTCTCCACTTTCCTCCTGTCTCCTTCCTACAACCTCAACACATAACAATGCACACAAATACACACAATCACGTGCGTACGTATGGACACACGCACGCACTCACGTACACACGCGCGCACGCACGCACGCACGCAGGCACACACACACACACACACACACACACACACACACACACACACACACACACACACAAATATTCGCACGCGATGTTATTCTTCCAAAGCATCTTTCGAAGGATACTGTTTTAGCCCAGTACGCAGATGATTTATGTATGCGGCTGAAGGTAACAACGGAGCGTAATGCCACAATTAGAGCTTTAAATTATACAAAAAAGGTATACTAAATGAATTAGATAAAATTACCAGGTTCATGAAGGAACATGGATTATCGCTATCCTTAGAAGAAACAAATATTGTCCTGTTTAACTCAGGGTATAACCCTGAAATCTGCCTATTGTTCACAATCAATGGCAATGTAATTAATTATGCACAAAGTGTTAAGTTCTTGGTTGTCTACCTGTCATCTAAACTTACCTGGAATCAACATAATAAAGTACATTATTGAAAAAAAAGAGAAAAAGGCTTTAAATTTCCTCAAAATCATAAATAAACAACGCTGGGGTCAAGATACAAAAGCATTTTTATGCCTTGCTGACTCCTTAGTTCCAATTCGTTTAATTTACGCCCAGGAAATATTCTTTAGTGCTCCAAAATACTTATCAAACAAATTACAAGGTATAGATTGCAAAGTTTTCAAACTGCTCTTGGAGTTCCAACTCATGCTTCCAATCTAGGGGTTTATAAAGAGGCATGTGTTCTTCCTCTTGACGAACACAGGAAAAGCTAATCAACAAAATTTGTAATAAATTCGTTCGCATATGACACGTTTTGTAAGGAAAAAATTAGGCTAGATTCCGAAAAAGATTTTGTTAAAAGAGCTAAAAACAATCCACTCACTACAACCAATAAACTCGTTTGTCTCTGATACGATTAATTCCACAGAATTAAAAAGCGAAGAAATAGCACCGAAATCACCTTTTTCACCTGTACCATCTTGGGAACAAATCAAACCTATTTTTGATATTGATCATACAGATTTGAACAAAAATCACCCTCCAAATGTTTTAAGAAATCTAGTTAATGAACACCTAGAGAACTATTATGCTGACTACATTAAAATGTACACAGATGGGTCTGTACTTGATAATGGTAGCACAGGCGCAGCATGTGTAATTCCTACATTGAAAGCAGTCAAGCGTTATCATATAGGACAGCATTATGCTATTTTTACTGCAAAGCTTATTGCCATTTTAATGTCATTGCGCCATATTGAATAGCTACCCGTGCATACTGGTAAAATATTTATTTTTGTGGACTCAAAATCGACATTACAAGCTATCAAATGTCATAATGTCAAAAAGCGTGTTGGAATGATCCTTGAAATCCAACATTTAATTCATAAATTGTCAAACAAAGATACTAGTGTAAGTTTTTATTGGTTCCTTCCCACTGCGGAGTATACTCTAATGAACTGATTGACAGAACAGCTAAAAGTGCAGCACCAAATACTGAAGGGGCAATTCAACTAAACATTGAACTAGATTTGCATGAATGTTATAGACACATTGAAAAAGTAGCCGAGGGGAATTTTGTCAACATTTTGAAGGCATCAGAGAGCCAATATTCTCTCACCTGCATTAAAGGCTCCGAGACACTGAATTCAATTTTGAAGCTAAGGCATATATCTGATGCAGGGTCAATACCAGTTACATCTTTGATGTTTAAAATTTCGTTTAGATGCCTTCAAAACAAAGTACTGTAAAGACGTCAAATGTGTATGTGGGAACCATATTTCAGTGAATCATCTGCTCCTGCACTGTCCTAATATCAAAGACCAAATTACTAACACTGCAGATAGCTTACTCGTTAAAAAAAAAAAAACAGTTAACGATTGAAAGAATTGTGAATGATTTTTATCTTTTGCGAACTTTTGCTGAAATATTGCATTTTAGCCCTCTGGTATTCTTCTTTGAGTAACCGGTACATTTTGGTTTCAGCTGGGTTTGCAATATTCTTCTTGTTGATTAATTGTTGATTACTGGATATTGCTATCCCCCCTCCCTTCCCCAATCTATTTGTTTTCTACATATGCATTCTTGCGCGCGCGCGCACACACACACACACACACACACACACACACACACACACACACACACACACACACACACTGATTTTTTTTCTTCACAATTTTACAAAACAATTGAAGCTTTTCACATGCACAATCAGTCACTACTTTCATATCCATCCTCTCCCTTCTTTATTTGTGCTCTCTTCCCTGCCTTTCTCTGCCTCTCCTTTATCTCCCACCCCTTTCTCCTCCCCCTTGTAACACCCCCTCCCCGGTCTAATATCACTTGAGGGTAAACAGACGTTAAACTAAATAACTAACATTCGCATGCACACACACACACACACACACACACACACACACACACACACACACACACACACACTTCCTCTCTCTCTCCCTCTCTCTCTCTCTCTCTCTCTCTGTCTGTCTGTCTGTCTGTCTGTCTGTCTGTCTCTCTCTCTCTCTCTCTCTCTCTCTCTCTCTCTCTCTCTCTCTCTACTCTCTCTCTCTCTCTCTCTCTCACACACACACACACACACACACACACACATACACACAAGGGCAAGACCTTAGACCTACACTAATGCTTATGTGAAGCTGTGCACAGATATACGACAGTACTGGACTACATATTTCAATTCGCGCTTTCTCACATACACACGATGAACACAACATTGTTTTCTTTTGCTTTATTTTCTAATATTGATGTCTTTACACACACACACACACACACACACACACACACACACACACACACAGAGAGAGAGAGAGAGAGAGAGAGAGAGAGAGAGAGAGAGAGAGAGAGAGAGAGAGAGAGAGAGACAGAGAGAGAGACAGAGAGAGAGAGAGAGAGAGAGAGAGGAGGAGAGAGAGAGAGAGAGTTAGAGAAGGGACGGAGGCAGGCAGGCAGGTAGTCAGGCGGCAGATTGTAAATCACGCGGAGACAGGAGTGATTATGGGCCCGGTGATTTATGGCCTCTGGTGGATTGTATCAGTCAGTGGTACCTGTCAAAAGATATGACACTATGATTTCCATGGGTTTGAATATCCAAGAGGTTAGGTTACGGTTATTTTTCATGCAAGGAAGGTTCTGTTTTCCTGAACCAAAACTACATTAAAGATTAAGAAAAAAAAAAGTACACATTTTACTACTACACATTTCATCAACAAATCAGTCTGGAGAATTGAATTATCAAAAATGTTTACGAGAACAAGAACAAAAGCAAACAATTACTATCAGCAGCAACAATAACCACACACACACACACACACACACACACACACACACACACACACACACACACACACACACACACACACACACACACACACACACATGCCAGCCATATGTAATCGCACATATACTTAAAAAAATCGTGCATTGCAAATTATTGCATCAGATAAACAAAAAAAACAAAAAAACATAGCCCCATACATATGTGCAGAAATGCAGACTTAAAAAAACAGATGATTTAAAGCTAACAGTGAGTGGAGGTGGTAATAGCGTCCAAAAAGGACTGATGACGTCAGTCGTCAAAGTGTACACATATGACAAACTATGAAGTTGTCTGCCGGTGTCAGTGCTGTTACCTACACTGTCAGAGTTGGGATCAGATTTATATTGACAGGCACCTTCCCTCCCAGTGCTTTTTATTCTGCTGCCGCATGTCTTCATTACATGTCAGTCAGTGTAGGCAAGTTGCCTCCCTTGGCTCTTGACAAAACCCGATATGGATTGGACTTTCAGGATGTGACAGCTCTAGCATGCTTTCCTGCGGTCGGCTGGTTCATAAGAAAACAATCAGCAGGAAACTAAAATGAAGCCCAATTGCGCATTTTGGCATTTTAGAAAAATGTTTGTGGGACCACAGAGTAAAGAAGGCTATAAGTGTTTTTCTGCCATACTACACTTTCCCATTGCTAATGATAAACAAGAAATGTGTCTTACTCCCTGTTTCTTTAGACGGTCAACATGCCCATTAAAAAAAATTCGCACGTTATAAAGGGAATCAACCAGTTCCTGTACTGATTAATTTCAGTTGGTTTCCCTTCTGTGTATTTGTTAACTGGCACTGATTGTTGTTTCAAATATAGATACAGATATGCTTGCCTATTGGAAGCAACATCTAATTAAAAACTAAGACCATGTGATATTTGAAGTTACGAAAAGAAATGTAACCAAGTATGAATGTGTGGGTTACATTTCTATTCATAACTTCAAATATCACATGGCCTTAATTTTTTAAATTAGATTTCGCTTCCATTAGGCAAACATTTTATAACTAGCGCCCAAGGCGAAGTGGTTAGAGTCGCGGACTCCCGGCTTGGAGGTCGCGGGTTCGATTCCCATTAGAGTCATGTGGGATTTTACTGCCCTGACCGGCTCCTACCCAGAATTGAGTTTGCTACGGGCTCAGCTGCACCACACAGTCGAGTTTCATCCACTTAATGGATGCGTCTCTGATAGTGTTGCTCAAATTTCCTGACCAACACTGCAGGTGTCTGTATCTCTCGGTCCTGGTTGACGTTGGGATATATTATGAAAGGAAGCATAGAGTACAGCCCTGTCATGCAGTCTTAGACCGGAATAGAGATCCGTAGCATCATCTTCAAAATGCTCATTCTCATCGATCAGCATAACAAAAAGTGTCAAATTATGTACCCCTTCATGCCCTGCTCTCATGGTGACGTCGGTTCCGAGGTCCTCTCCACGTCTGTGGCCTTCATTTGGTTCCGTCGGGGTCACCAGTATTGGCAAGTCCATGGGGGCTGTCGTTGGACGGACGTGGTGGCGCCCTCCGGAGAGAGGGCTCACTCGCGCCAGCTCTGCAAATGAGCAATTGTTGTCTGTAGGGGTCTTAGTATGTGGTGTCCTGCGTAAGTTAGATCAGAATAGGCGCCACTGAAGATTACCGAAGTGACTCGGCAGCAGCGCAGTGTCTCCTCTGGTGGGTTGCCTCTTGACTACTTAACATTGGCTGCGCCCTGTGACTGCCGGTGCCGGGGCTGCGGCGGGACTGACCGGGCTGTGGCTGTGGCGGGACTGACCGGGCTGTGGCTGCGGCGGGACTGACCGGGCTGTGGCTGTGGCGGGACTGACTGGGCTGTGGCTGCGGCGGGACTGACCGGGCTGTGGCTGCGGCGGGACTGACTGACTGGGCTGTGGGCTGTGGCGGGACTGACTGGGCTGTGGCTGTGGCGGGACTGACTGGGCTGTGGCTGTGGCGGGACTGACCGGGCTGTGGCTGTGGCGGGACTGACCGGGCTGGGGCTGTGGCGGGACTGACCGGGCTGTGGCTGTGGCGGGACTGACCGGGCTGTGGCTGTGGCGGGACTGACCGGGCTGTGGCTGTGGCGGGACTGACCGGGCTGGGGCTGTGGCGGGACTGACCGGGCTGTGGCTGCGGCGGGACTGACCGGGCTGGGGCTGTGGCGGGACTGACCGGGCTGGGGCTGTGGCGGGACTGACTGGGCTGTAGCTGTGGCGGGACTGACTGGGCTGTGGCTGTGGCGGGACTGACTGGGCTGTGGCTGTGGACGGGGTATTGAATGAGAGGCGTGGTGCACTGCCTCTGAGGTGGCCCAGAAAATGGGACAGCAAAAAAAAAAAAAAAAAAAAATTATAATAATAATAACCGAGTCCAGTCCTTTTATTCTCTTATTCTCAACAATCATGTCCACATCATTTTCGTCCACAGATGGATCTATAGATGTAGTTACATTTTCTGGTTTTATGATATTATAATGCTACTCGTCAGAAATTTTGTTCTGCGTGCATTACATTACAGTTTTCTGCGTGCATTACATTACAGTTCTCTGCGTGCATTACATTCCAGTTCCATGGCGGTCTCCTACACTCACATTTTCCAAATTTTCGGGTACTAAATTCTCTAAGCATCACAAGATTTCGGAATATGTTTAGTTGAAAAGACAGTTGTAAAGCTGCAGGACAGACTGCAAGAAATGAACCGGTTGATAGATCTTTTCTAAGACAGTTTACAAGAAATTAACCGGCAGATGGATATTTTCTAAGGCAGTCTTCAAGAAATTAACCGGCAGAGGGATATTTTCTAGACCTCCGAATGTGAGCATTGTCTAACAAACATTGCACGGCCACGTGGTTTCCACCATAGGCAGGGGACGTATTAAGTCACTTTCGAGGTTTCACAGCCGATCATATGGACAGAATACAATGCCTTGAAAACAACAAACAGACAAATTGAAAAACATGAAAAATACAACTGCACAAATAAATGACATCAAACCAAAATGAACAAACACGGAAAGAACAGAAACTAACAGATATCAAGCCAAGCGGACAGACACGAATAGAACAGCGAAGAAAATGATTTAATACAAACATGACTGTCGTTTAAATGAAGCAATTTTAAAATTAATTGTACCATGCGAGAAATCACTGCATAAAGAAAAGACTTCTTAGAACACTGGTCTGAAACATGGTGAAGACTGTGTGTCAGCGATAAGGTCATGGATGTTAAACAGTCGTCTACAACTGATTGATGGTAAGTCAGAGCCTTACGTTCTCACCGCCATCTACATAGTCTTCGTCTCTGCCATCTCTGTTCTGCCATGAAAACACCACTGCTCCTGTCAATAAACCAACACTCCATCAAAACAGGCTTTATACATTGAACCCATTTATATCGGGACTATTTGCCGATACCTCACACTAAAGGGAGCTCAGACATTAATAACTACTTGCATTTTTTTTTCAGGCTAAATAATTTTAATTCAACGTCTTGCTGGCTGTCCACAGCAATTCCAA
>JADBJO010019602.1:0-12500 GCA_016801955.1 Conus betulinus | reverse complement strand
GTGAGTGTGCGTTCAGGGAAAAGAGAGCAAAGAATAACTTGCGATTATCATTCCCTTAAAAACTTTCTTAATTCTGCTGCTGATTATGTTGAAATATCAAACAGAAATAAACCTAACGTACATACTGATTTTACAGTGGTAAAGAGCAATACGTTAATCATACAATACGTTTCTGAAGAGAGAGGCTATATCATAGTACCCAGTCTACCTGAGATGTCCGTCAGTGAAGTGTTAACCTTTCACTCCAGAAGTGTCATCATGATTAGTATTCATCAGACATACGAGTTTCACCCCTGTGCTGAGGACAGGAAAATAAAACTGTTGTACAAACCATCAAACTCATCTCATCCACGTGTTTCACGTGTGTGTATCGACTGGTTTTCTCCCGCTTCCGTCTTAGTCACCTCGCAACTTCAAATACTATTTCATTTGAAAGAGCACATTCATGCCCACCTCAAAATGTATTTTGGAATTCTGTCAGTGAATGATCAGCCTACAATGCTGTCCAGCGGTTTGTTTAACTGCTCGGCACAACACATTATTCCAAATCCAGAGCCACTTGCATTGCAATCAAAAAAGAGTGTGAGGATGGGCGAGATGAGACAGAACACTGTCCTTTCAGCAGTCAGGGGTGCCAGGGTTTGGTGGCATCACGCAACAAATGTTTCAGACTGGTTGTAGGGAAAGTAAAGACGTCTCGTATGTTCCAAAATTTCAAATGTCAGGCGATTGGGGGAACACTGGCTTCGTTAAAAACAAGACAGGAACAGCAAGATTCTCTTGCCATTTTAAAAAGGTATATGCGGTTTACGTGTCTTTTGGTTTTTAGTTCAGGATGGGACAATGTGCCATTTATATACAGTATGTTTGGTAAATGGTCTGATAACACTTTGATCTACTCCATGCCCTTCTCAAACTTACAAAGTCATCTGGGGAGGAAAGTCAAAATTGCAGGACTCCGTTCCTCTCTTCAACATCCGGTGCTTCGTTACTCAAAAGCAGACTCAGACGGCGCACTGTGTGAAATACGGCTGCATGCACACGGTTCGTTTCTTTTACAGACTGTACTGACTCCTCTTCATTCCCTCCAACCTGTTGCCACACGTACATTAAAATTCTCTTCGTATGCTCAAACAATCACAGTGTGCACCTGTTTTTGTTATGCGACTCCAGGACGTATTGTTGGAAATCCAGAAATTTTCAGTTTTGCTCTTTCTTCAATAATACAGGGCAAGAGATCTCCACCAAGGTTAGTCCTGAGACATCAACAATCGCTAAGTATTCCATGTTCAGGTGTGACGATGATGTCACACTGCAGTACACACTGGTGTGTGATTTTCATCAGGATTGTTCAGATGACAGTGATGAGGCGTTTTGTGAACACCCTCCAAGACCTGGATTTCTGTGCTCCAATGGTCAGTATGCATTACACAGCCAACACTGCAACCAGTTTTCAGATTGTGCTGACGACTCAGATGAGAAGATCAATGGCAAACATTGTCCTGAAAAGTTTCGGGATCGTTGTCCCTACTGCTTTCGGGTCAGAGGTGAACATGAAAACCAACGACTTTACATCAGACTGGACGGCACTGGGTATTTCATCTCTCAGATAATGAAAACCAGCGACCCCTGTCCCGAAGGTCATTATCAGTGCAAAGCTGAGTCATTGAACTGTCTTCCTATCTACACTCGATGCAATGAATTATCTGACTGTATTTACGGGGAAGACGAACAAAACTGTGAGACAGTGACATGTAATGGATTCTACCAATGTCGATCTTCTATGATATGTGTGCATGGAGATCATCTGTGTGATGGCTGGGGTCAGTGTCCACATAGAGATGATGAACTGATGTGTGACCTGATGTGTCCTCAAGTTTGCCTATGTCATGGTCATACATTCCTTTGCAGAAGTCCCTTTCCTACTGAAGGTTTTCCTCATCTTCGATACCTTGATGCCACAGGTTCAGGACTGTCAATGATGGATTTTACAAAAAACTCATATCTTATTCATTGAGTTTGTCTTTTTGCTCCATAGTTAATTTGTCACATACAAAGCTAAGCAACTTGCAGTACACAGACTTAGCCGGTAATCATATTGAATATATTGATGTGACTGATGTAATGCAGTTGCATAACTTATTTTTCTTTGTGTAAGGAACAACCCTCTCGTTCACATTGTAAATAGAAATAGAAAGTTGGTGCATTATGCCCTGACAACAATGGACGTGTCTTGTACCCACATTGAACACTGAACAGTATCTTATCTGCCGGTTTACCTTACGTGGAGTTCATAAACTTATCTTTTTCTGCTGTTGAAACCATTGGGGTTTTAGGCTTTAAAAATGTCAGACGACTAGCTAAATTGGATATACAGGGGAATCGAATCATCAACTTTCCTGTTGATTTATTTTCAAGGTTGACTGGTTTGAATTACATCTCGTCATCGAACTACAGATTATGCTGTCGCAATGTACTTCCTAAAAATCCCAGGCAGACAAAATGTTCAGCACCATACACTGCATTTCCTTCATGTACAACATTGATACCAACGGAACTGTACAGGGTTTTATTTTTGGGGTGTTTGGCGCGTGCAGCATGTCAGGAAATTTGCTTTGCTTCGTGATTTCTTCAGCAGGAAAAGGTGCATTTGGAAAGAATTTCATGACGACCATTGCCCATCTACACTTTGCCCATGTTTGTATGGGATGCCATCTGGGTATCCTCCTGGCGGCAGACAACCTGTTCCATGATGAATTCATCCAAACAGAACAGGCGTGGACCAACAGTGTGGCTTGCAAGGTGTCTGGCTTTCTCTCCATTCTGTCCAGTGAGGTATCAGCAATGATTATCTGGTTCATCATTGTGGATCACATCATCACTCTTTGTTCTCAGAAACCGTCATGGAATATCACTGAACGTTTGACATCTGGAGCTTGCACACTGACATGGTCTGTTGGAACCGTGCTGTCGCTCATACCGATCCTTCCTGGACTGTCGCACTGGGGAGTGTCTGGTCAGTCTGGTCTGTGTCGTCTGGCTTATATGATCACCGTGGCCCTGACCAAGAGTTCAGATGGTTCACGGTGACTGTGGTGATCAATTTCATGCTGTGTTTAATTACTGCGACTGGTCAAGTTATCATATCAGTTCGAACACCAACATACAGAATAGCACTTGAGCCCTCAAAAAGATCCTATCATTCTTCAGTCCGCTTGATGGGGAAGCTGGTGTTCACAGATGCGGTTTGCTGGCTCCCATTGGGACTGGTCACCATGATGGCTTCACACGATGTTACTACTGTTACCCAGAGAATCTATGGTGGACTGGTTGTGTTCATGCTGCCTCTAAAGTCTGCTCTCAGCCCACTTCTGCACATGTGGACATTGGCCACACACCGACAACGACTGGCAAGGGAACAGAAACTGCTGGAAGTCTTTAGATTAAGGCTTGCCCAGACAGGACAAAAGAAGCGTGTATATATAAAATAACCAGAGAAATCGTATCAGTACATGTCATGACTGGTCAGCAAAGGCGAAGCGTTGTCTACCATGACAAATTCTAAAGACTACACACAATTCAGAGTACTGCTGGTATGCAATGTTATTTCCAATAATTTCAACTTGGAATTACGTAGGGGAAGCTGGTTGGCTGGTGGTTTTATTTTACGTCTTTTCATCCGGCAGATAATATTAAACGGGAAAAAAAACCACTTAAGTCATTTCAACACATACATCTGCATACACTATGAAAAAGAAAACAGCATATCAGTTTAGCCCGTTAGTGTCAGCACATAGAATCTCTTTGAATTTTTAGAGGTTTTTGGTGGTTTTGAGTTTGAAACACATCATCTTTTACAAAAAAATAACATGTTTTGATGAAAAAGATGATTTTGTAGATTTTACAGATGTGCACTCTCCCAGAGTGCATGGGCACAAGTGACTACGTCAAGATTACAGTTAGGTGCACTCTACAGGAGTGCATGGGCGCAGAAGAGGTCAGTTTATTCGTGCCGAAATAATAACAAAAGATGAAGGTGAGCTCAATACTGCCTTTATCTGGCAATATGTAGGAAAACATAAAGATTGACTGACTTAGTAAATAAAGAAAAATGCCAGATGGTCTTCAAATCTGGTCATGGCACTGCACACATCTTCATTTCAGACATCAGAGCCCCTCTCTCAAAAACATGCGGCGCCTTGGCAGTGGGTTGTACCCAGAAACAAGAAGGATTGCCAAGAATGTTTCTCATGTCCTGCCTGTTTGTCTGGAAGATGTGGTCTCCTTTGTCTTGGCTGGCATAGAGCTGTGCTTGATCAGTGAGGTAGTCAAGTACGTCATCATCGAAGAACAGCTCAAACATGTCTTGTGGGGGTAGGTTTTGTTTAAGGAAGCGTGGAGGAGGAACATTTGGCCATGGTTGCTGGGTAGGCGGTCTGTTCTGAGGTAGATCCTGTCGGCTCCAGTCTCTATTCACCTGATTCAGACGAACGCGATTTCTGACAGTCTGTGCAGCTGGTAGCTGACGTGGAGCACCAGGTGCTGGTTGTTGCTGAGCAGCAGGTGGTGGTGGTGCCTGGTTGTTGGCTGGTGGTTCTCCTGTTGAACAGGATCATTGTCAGCGGCTACATTATCTGGCGCTACATGTTGATGAGCTTGAACTTCAGGCTGGTCATCAAAGAGGTCTTCATCAACGTCTACTCTGACAGCTTCACCCCCTGGACAGTGGGTGACACCCTCTGCATCAGCAAGAATCTGTTGCCGGTTCAAATGTTGAAAGGTTCCCTCGTCTTCATCTTCACTGTCTTCATCACTTGCTGCTCCATTGCCTGGAGGGGTTATGTAGACATCTCCTGCGATCATGTTGTCATCGATTCAAGCATGGTAAGTGCTTCATGCACGGTGTACCTCCTACGCATCCTGAAACAAAAATGTGATCACTTGAGCATTGCAATAAAACAAGTTTTTTTTTTTCAAAAAGTCATCATCTTTCTTGATGTCTTCCAAGTTCATATGGTTTATATTTACATGCCCCCCACCTGCCTCCCCATTTCCCTCTTCCTTCCCACCATCAGCACAAAAAAATGGAACAAAGGAGCCAAAGATCAAAGACGGAGACCGAAACAGACAGCCACTGTGAAAATAAAGCGACACTTGGTATAAAAGTACCACTAAAAAAAGCACGTAGGCGCTCGTGCCCGCGCACTTCACAGGAGTGCAAGGGTGTAACTTGGCGTTGCCGCTCGTGACCATGCACTCTGGGAGAGTGCAATTTATATGAAAAAAAAAGTTCAATGGAACTTTCTGTCTTAGCAAAAGCTATCATTATTACTAGCTTCTCAATATGCTAAATGTTATAAATAAACATTATCATGGAGGGTAAAACAATTTTTGCAAGTTATTTTACTCACTGGTTTGAGGATGAAGCTGACGCAGCCATCTTCTTTCAATGAAGCAGAAGCTCCGGAATGCAGTCAAGGAAGTCAATTCTCTCATTGTGTTTAGATACATACAAAAACATGTCTTGAGGCGATATGAACCAATTTAAACTCTTTCACATGAAAGGTGGGTCTACCAGATAGAAAATACTCATGCACTCTGGGAGAGTGCAATGTCATTAATGGGTTAGGACCCTCGTAATAGTCTAGCTACCTCAGAACTGGATAAAATGGCGGCAATCTCAATTATGCATGAGTCAGACAGAACTTGACTCTCATTTTCATATTTGTCAAGATTGATACCTTTCGCCTTATACACTTCAGTTAAAATTGGACAATCTAATAGAAGGTGATGCACAGAGATGAATTTTCCACAGACACACACAACTTCAGGAGAAAAATTTGGTCTTCCATGTGTTCAGCCTTAATTTTGTGATAATCTTAGCCAGATGGCGTGAGCAGCTAGGCAATGCGTAGCATTTTTCACAGAAAAATATAAGTATTAGGGGAAGCTAATACTTATTTGTTCAATTCTTTATAGAATCAATACGTCAGTTGTCCAAATACACTATTAGTTTAAATGCAAACAATCTTCATCCAATTGTAATGGACAACAAACAAGAACTCTAGCTTTTAAGAAAACATTCATTGCAATGTATTGTGATGGACAACACACAATACTCTAGCTATTCAGAAAACATTCATTGCACTACATTGTAATGGACAACACACAATAACTCTTGCTATTCAGAAAACATGCATTGCACTGTATTGCACAAGGCTTGTGTGGTGCTGCATTAGCAAGGGCTATGGCAATAACAATCTCCATAATATAACTACTACTACTACGACGACGACGACGACGACGACGACTGTGACTACTACTACTACTACTACTACTACTACTACTACTTCTTCTTCTTCTTCATGGTGTAAAGTTGGTTCATTCGAGTGATGTTGGTGCGCTTGTGTCTGCTTATTGAAGAACAAATTCTAGTCACTTTTTTTTTTACCTAGTTGCGACGATTTGCTAAGCACGAAATACAAAAAAAAAAAAAAAAAAGTCCTGTATGCAAATCACTGCAATGACTGTTTCTGCACTTCCGTTTCTTCCAGTTCTTTACCCAGTGTGTTTCCATTGGCAGAAGAGTTCATAAAAGTGGGGAATTTGCGGAGAGGGAGATAGTTTATAATTCAAAAATGATACGTTGTGGAATGGCACCGAATCAGACCTTGACCGGCTGAGTCCATTTCTAGATCCTATCCAACTCTCTGTCAAAGCTCTTTTAGTTACGCATCTTTCTTAGATAACATTTTAGAACTTGAAAAAGGTGATGTTAGCATTGATCTTTACGCCAAACAGACATACGCGCATGCACACCTTCAGATCATAGTGCCATCCACATCATTGCGTCACCAAAATACCAGAGTTGTGTGTACGGTTACGATGCCTTTGCTGGGTTCCAATACATGTTAAAGCAAACAGCGGAGGCATGACCCGACATTTCTAACGCCGTGCTTGCCCGCTCTTCGTCCTTTAAGAAGCAAAGCAGAAATCGGAATACACTGAACACTTGAATATACAGATTCAAAGCAAAACTTCCAGATTTCCCGTAGTTGTGACTCATAGCTCTCTCAACCCTTCACTGAGAGCCTGGCAAAAAAGCGATCCATGTGCCGCATGGCAATCATCTCTTGCAAATCTTTCACAACAAAATAATGAGCTCTCTGCCTCCCCAGCGCCATCTGCAGCCAAACGTGGCACGGGATATTCTGATTGCCACAAAAAAAAGTACAACTCGTCTGGAGTACTTTGTGCAAACTAAAGTTTTTTTTTGATTCGGGTGAGTGACAGCCGCGCCGAGCGGACGTGTGCTACTTGCGCTCTGACCAAACCGAATGTGAGCTGTGTTCTACTACAGCTTTTCCCTGCCGTACAGATCTCTTGTATTCGGACTGTAGCCGTCTCGAAATCTTTTTTCAAACAGTACAGTATACATCTTCCGATTTACTTTTTTGTTTTTGTTTCTCTTTTCGTTTTTCGCTCTCGATTTGTGGACATGGCCGCGAGCGTTCGACCTGTCTTTATAAAATCAGGAGACATTTTCGGACACTGCGAGTAACCGCCCAGCCACTGTTCTGGAGATCTGCTTGGCTGCAGAACGCACCGCCGGACAAGGTTCAGTGGTTGGGGCGCAGCAGATCGGAGGGTTGTGGAGAGTCTACCCGGCTACTGAAGAGGCGAGGTCCATACTACTTGTGCAAGGTATTCGCCTCAGAGGTATTGTGCTACAAGTAGTAAACACTAACCCTTATGTCTTTAGAGACCAGACAGGAGAAGAGAAACCTGCTACTAAAGTCTTTATTGACAATATTCCCATTTCTGCGTTTGACAGTGAAATCGAACACTCCCTTCTCAAAGCGGAGTGCGAACTTCGTTCACTTTGAAATGCGAAAGAGCAAGGGACAATGATGAATAAACTGACACGATTTTCTCACAGGACGACGATTTGTTTTTATAACAGTCCCGTCTGTCCCCCTAGAGAGAAAACACTCAAAAGTCAGCTTTTACACAGCTAGAATATACCACAAAGAGCAGAAAACTTGTGAATAGGCCAGTGGTATGTTCTAACTGTCTGGAAGATAACCACCGCGCATCGGTATGCGTGAATGATGTGGTGTGCAGGGCATGTAAGAAGACGGGACACAAACGAGGAGACCCTGCTTGTGATCTTACTGTGTCTGATCAGCGTAGCAGAGGAAGTGTGCGTGCGAGTGATGAAAAGAATGGGGATAAGAGTGAGAGGGAGGAGAGAGCGAGGATGAGAGAGAAGGGCGAGAGTGTAATGTGCAGAGAGAGGAGAAAAGTGGAGGAGGGGAAAACATCCGCCAGAACAGAGGACAATCCGGCACACGTCAGGCCACGCTGGGATCCTCCCTGGAGCTGCACAGTCCGCCTCGCCACCGTTCGGAAACCCCTAAGCGACGCCGGTCTCGAGAGGGCGCCAGTCCTCCTGATAAAAGAGGAAAAACCAAGCAACACAGGGAGGACGTTCCCGCAGCCAGGAAACGTCACACGACAATCGTTCCGGTGTAGACGAGCGGCGCTAACGTCTGGTATTGATTAGAATGTTACACTATGATGACGTATCGCATGAAAATGGATTGTGAGTTTGAGAAGTCCCATTTATGTCATAATATGACGATTTCCGCTACGAATTTAGTAAAATTCGTAGGCAAAGAACATATACATTGTACATATAATGGATAAAATCCGGATAACGTCACTGAATTGTAAAAAAAAAAAAAAAAAAATATATATATATATATATATATATATATATATATATAAACGTAAAACGTCAATTTCATTTCTTTAAAAAACGGAAAGTTCGATTTGATCTGTCTCATGAAACTGATAGTGATGTATCTGTATGGGAAAAAGAATGGGGAGGTAATTTTTTTTTTTATAACGGAGGTACCAACAGGATCAAGGGAGAAAAGTCATTTTGGTTGCAAAACATTTCCCGGGAAAAGTTACGGTAGCAATGGAACAAAATAGAATCTTAATTGTTTCAGTCACATGTGATGAATATGACTTCTAATCAGCAAACATATATGCTCCAAATAATAGTACTGAAAAAGTGGGACTTTTTCAAACTACTGAAAGAAAAATGTAAAAAGTACAGTGACAAAAAATTTATGTTGTTTGGAGACTTTAACTGTGTTTTATAGCAGTGCTCTTTATATAATATCGGGCACGTCCCCACCGTGAAAATGAAGTTCGGGGTCTTAATAAGTTAACGAAAGACCTTGAACTGAATGATCTATGGGAGAGTATTTCATGCTAATGAACACGATTATACATGGCACAGGTGCAGTCCATTTATAGCTCGTAGGCTTGACTATTGCTTTACAACAGAGGATATATTCAGTGATTGTGTATCATGTGAACATCCGACCATTCCGAACTCGGACCACAAGGCTGTGACAGTCGAGCTGAATCGGTGTGATTTCATTCGTGGACCAAGTTATTGGAAATTCAACAATAGTTATTTTTTAAAAAACCATGATTTTGTACAGCAATTGAATAGTCTTTTAGATAAGGAGCTTAACGACAATATTGATGACAAATTGTCCAATATTGATAAATGGGAAATGTTGAAAATTGAAATAAGAAATTTTTGTAGCGAATTTGGAAAAAGAATTGTCATGCCAAAAGAAGAACGATTCGCTAAAGTTAAACCTACAGATCTCAGCAGTTGAGGAAAAAGCTAATTAAAGACTCTTCAAATGAAGAATCGCAAGCCACATATATGCATTTAAAGCATAGATTAGAATTAAAACAACTGCATGACGCAAAGGGGGCACAAATAAGGTCGAGAGTTAGATGGGTCGAAGATGGGGAACGAAACACTAAGTATTTCTGCAATTTAGAAAAAGTTAGGGGTAAACGAAAAGTCATAACAAGGTTACGTAGAGAGACAGGAGAAGTATTAACTAAACAAAGTGATATTTTACAAGAGCAAGCCTCGTTTAATAAAAAATCTGTACAGCCGAACAACAGTCGCAGAAAATGTTATAGAGGAAACTACAAATTCATAGAGTCAGAAGTTTTTCCATGTTTAGATGGTGGTGATGCTGCCTTATGTGAAGGACTGGTTACCTTAGAGGAAACAACAAGTGCGCTAAGTAAACTACGTCATGGGTGGGCACCTGGTTGTGACGGAATTACAGTAGAATTCTTTAAATTCTTTTGGAGTAAATAGGGTAAATTGGTAACAAGCTCTTTTATTGAATCTTTTCATAAAGGTGAGTTGTCGTACACTGAAAGACAAGGAATCGTCACTTTATTACACAAAGGAAAAGACTTAGAAAGAGATCAGTTAACAAACTGGAGACCAATTACCTTGACTAATACAGACTATAATATCCTTGCAAAAGTTCTAGAAGAAAGACTTGGTAACATAATCATAAATTAATTAACAACGAGCAGGTTGGCTATCTGAAAGGTAGAAATATTGCAACAATTATAAGGTCTATTGATGATGTGATAAACTACATAAACACGCGTAATGGGATGGATATCTACTAGCAGTAGACTACTGTAAAACCTTCGACTCAATATCCAGAAAAAAATTTGTTACATGCATTTGATATTTTTGGTTTTGGTGTGGACTTTAAAAGGTGGGTATATGTTCTCAACAACGGTAGTTCAAGTCAAGTAGTATTAATCACGGAGGCTGGATTTCCGAACCTTTTGAGATTTCCTGTGGTATCAGACAGGGATGCCCTTTTTCATCTCTCGCGTTTGTACTGGCCGTAGAGCTGCTTGTGATCAAAATTAGAAACAGTTGCATAGAGGGCATTAAAGTTCCAATTCCCCATTGCACAAACCCAGTTAATATTAAAATAAAACAAATGGCCGACGACACAACACTTTTTTCTGAAAAAACAGAACAGACATGCTTACAGCTTTAGAAATACTAACTGAGTTCAAAAGAATTTCTGGCCTTAGATTAAATAGACAAAAAAAACTAAGGTTTTGAGAATGGGTAATAAGAATGAAGATGAAAATATCCCATTTACTTTGGTCAGGAAAATAAAAATATTGGGCATTTATTTTGAAACAAACAAAATGGCACGAGACATTGAAGACAACTGGTCTCATAGATTAGATGTACTGAATGCCATCATTAAGGAGTGGAGTAAACGGGACCTGAGTATTCAAGGTAAAGTTGTGTGGTTATAAAGACCTTTTTGATCAGCCAATTTATATACGTAATACAATCTATAGGTCTTCCCCATAGTGTACTAAATAAAATAAATACAATACTGTATAAATTCCTCTGGCAGAAAAAAAAAAAAGTAATAGGAGGGCATTTGAAAAAGTAAGACGAAAAGTGATGGAAGGTTGAGTATGGAGAGAGGGGGTCTTAAAATGTTAAACATGCTTGACCTACAAAATACTTTTATTTACAATGGGCAGGAAAACTGTTTGACGCGACGGAAAAACACAAGTGGAGTTTTATTCCAAAATGGCATTTGGAAAAGCTGGCAAAAAAAAGTGATAGAATCTTCCACATCAACTGTAAAAGAAAAAAGATTAAAGGTCTTGAAAGAATAGACAATGAATTTTGGAAAGAGGTCCTAACGACTTATTTAGAGAACAAATCTGTTATAAGATGGAAGATATTAATTGCAACAATTTTCAAAGTCAATGATCTTCAATAATTTACTACTCACACTACAAGCACAAAACGTTGTTCTTTCCAACTTGGCAAAAGAAAGGAATTGAAACTATATTAAGCAGATTATTCATTTTCGAGAAAACCGTTTACTCACTTTGGAGGAATTACAAGACATGATAGGGCAAAACAGAGCAAATATCGTACTAGATTATAACATTTTAATTACCACCCATTCCAAAGACATGGGTTCAATGGATACAGAACGGCGAAAAAAGAAGAAGGAAGTCAGAAATGTGAGGCGAGTCAGTTCAATAGGAAAGTAAAGGATGTTAGGAAATTAGTCTGTAACGACAAAAAACCAGTGACTCCACGTGCGTCTCAATTTTGGTTCAGAAAATTTGGTGTCAGGCTAGATACATCTATTTGGTCAAGAGCGAAAGACGTTACAACAGAAACAAGATTAAGAGTCCTGCATTGGAAAATCCTGCATAATATTTACCCCACAAATATTCTTCCAAGTAAAATTCAAGTAAAAGAAAGTAATAAGTGTTCGTATTGTCCTGACACAATTGATTATATTGAGCATTTTTTTCTATGATTGTCCACCTGTGCGAATGTTTGGTTGTCAATCGAGGATTTTATATACGTAAAAAAAGATATAAGAATAAAGCTATCAGTTTTGGACATACTTTTTGGTATAAACAAATTTGATCTCAATCTTGCGAATTACAAATTCATTAATTACATGATTCTCTTAGCTAAGGTGTATATTAGTATTTTCAAAAAGACCAATTCTGTTTTCTCTTTACAACATTTTTGAAAAAGAGCTAAACATTAGAAAGCGTCACCTCTTCTTTAAGTAGACTAGAAA
>JADBJO010019601.1:25000-27500 GCA_016801955.1 Conus betulinus | reverse complement strand
ACCACCACCATGAACAGCAGAAGTATAAACAGCAGAAAGGCTACTTTGCTGAAACAAAAAAGGAGAAAAAAAAATGCATGGAATAGCATCACTCCTTTTGAATATGTGAAAAGATATACGTTTATTATTAGTCAGTTAAATCTTGAAAGAACAGTATTGACACTACCAGTGATTTCATGACATAAGTTGTGTTTTATCAACCCGATGTGCGTAAGATGCGGCAGGTTGGAGTGAGAACCAGTGACATCCTAAAAAGTACTGATGCTGCTAGTGACATAGTTGCGTTTGATTGACAATACGAGTGATTCAATGGCATACGTTGTGTTTAATTGACACTGTTGCTTCTCTTTGCTGCTGCTGCTGCTGCTACTACTACTACTACTACTACTGCTGCTGCTGCTGCTGCTACTACTACTACTACTACTACTGCTGCTGTTGCTGCTGCTGCTGCTGCTGCTGCTGCTGCTACTGCTACTACTACTACTACTACTACTACTACTACTACTACTACCACCACCACCACCACCATGAACAGCAGAAGTATAAACAGCAGAAAGGCTACTTTGCTGAAACAAAAAAGGAGAAAAAAAATGCATGGAATAGCATCACTCCTTTTGAATGTGTGAAAAGAAATACGTTTATTATTAGTCAGTTAAATCTTGAAAGAACAGTATTGACACTACTAGTGATTTCATGACATAAGTTGTGTTTTATCAACCTGATGTGCGTAAGATGCGGCAGGTTGGAGTGAGAACCAGTGACATCCTAAAAAGTACTGATGCTGCTAGTGATATAGTTGCGTTTGATTGACAATGCGAGTGATTCAATGGCATACGTTGTGTTTAATTGACACTGATAATTATTTAAAGACATGAGATGTGTTTAATTGACACAACTGGTGGTTTAATGACATAAGTTGTGTTTGATTAACACTGCTAAAGATTTGATGACATAAGACGTGTTTGATTGACTCTGCTAATGATTTGTTTTGCTATTTGATGCCAATGATTTAATTAAATAAGACGTCTTAAATTGACACTGCTAAATATTTAATAACATAGCATATGTTGAATTGACACTGCTAAAGATTTAATGATATAAGATGTGTTTATATTGACACTGTTAGTGATTTAATTACATAAGATATGTTTATATTGACACTGCCAGTGATCTGATGACAAAGGTTCTGTATGTGATCAACCTGATGTAGGCGAAGTGATAGTGCGGGCTGGTTGGGGGGGGGGGGGGGGGGGGGGGGTGTGAGGGCCATTGTGGAGCAGGGCGGGCTGTATCGGCCAGGGGTTGGACCAATGAGCGACAGGTGACCATCAGCGCTTCCTGCATGCTCTAAACCTCCTCTCGTCACAAGTGTACAACCCTGAAATTATCACCCTTAGGTTAAGAAAGAAAGAAGAGAGAGAGAGAGAGAGAGAGAGAGAGAGAGAGAGAGAGAGAGAGAGAGACAGACAAGAGAGAGACAGAGACAAAGAGAGACGGACAGGCAGAGAGAGAGAGAGAGACAGAGAGACACAGACAGAGAGAGAGAGAGAGAGAGAGAGACAGACAGACAGAGAGAGAGAGAGAGAGAGAGAGAGAGAGAGACAGAGAGAGAGGGGAGGAGAGAGAGGGAGAGAGAGAGAGAGAGAGAGAGAGAGAGAGAGAGAGAGAGAGAGAGAGAGAGAGAGAGAGAGAGAGAGAGGGGGGAGGGTTAGATAGGGAAATGTTGCTTATAGCCCGGCGGATCGCAAACCAGGGCTGTCATCGCGTTAAAGTCAACTCACAATTCATTAAGATAAATAAATAAAATTAAAAAAACTCATTCACACATCCATTTCAGAGAGAGAGAGAGAGAGAGAGAGAGAGAGAGAGAGAGAGAGAGAGAGAGAGGACAAAAGACAGATAGACAGACAGACAGAGAGGCAAACAGACAGACAGAGACAGACAGACAGAAAGCAGGAGGATATGGAGAAACAGTAAGAGAGACGCTCTCCGAGGAACGTGAAGTTTCTCCTTAAAGCAGCAGAGTAAACTTACCTCAAACATTGTCAAAATCGCATGGCACACATCCGGGTATATGTCGTTTGATGACCTCAGCTGTGTGAACTGAAGATTGCCTTCTTCCACTACCAAGGTTCGGTCCCGTGCAAAGGTTGCCAAGGACATTGTGACCGGCCGCTGTTGCCTAGAAGGACCAGACGAACTCACCATCACCATCTTCAGGGCACCCATGGTGATCTGGAGGAATGTGAGCATCGTCACGGTGCCAGGTAAAATGGAGATTCTAAGGTCAGTGTAGCACTTCTCAATGTCTGATGCTGATTCACCAATACACATTTTCGATTCTAGTACATACATATTTTGTTCACGATGAAAAGAAGAATTAGCTGTCTAACAGATCAGTGAACATATCA
Source organism: Conus betulinus (assembly GCA_016801955.1). Classification (NCBI taxonomy): domain Eukaryota; kingdom Metazoa; phylum Mollusca; class Gastropoda; order Neogastropoda; family Conidae; genus Conus; species Conus betulinus. The sequence continues at coordinate 25,089 of JADBJO010019601.1, read as the reverse complement.
ATAGGTAAATGAATACATAAATAATATCTTAATGTACAAATGAATAGGCAAATAAATAAATGAATAAGCAATCAATTAATAAACAAACA
>JADBJO010019601.1:17500-20000 GCA_016801955.1 Conus betulinus | reverse complement strand
TGTCATGCAATGAGAAAGCATTTAACAGTGCAGCAGCTGAATACCAAGAGGCGCTTAAAAAAATGGCTACAACTAAAAATTACAATATAACCCAGATAACAACTTGAACAGCAATAAGAAAAACAGGAAAAGAAAGATTATATGGTACAACCCTCCATATGATGGAAGAACAAAAAAACTAACATAGGAAAATAATTCTTCAGAATCCTTATAACATCATTCCCAAAAGAACATGTACTATCTAAAATATTCAATAAAAACACCATCACGCTATCGTAGTCATGTATGCCCAACCTTAAAAAATATAATTGATTCTTCCAATAAAACCCAAAACAATACAACCAAAATGGGTGACGAAAGGACACCTTGTAATTGCACAAAAAAGACCGGTGCCCTCTGAATAACAAAAATGTCTCTACAATAACATTGTGTACCAAGCTACAGTACCAACAGACAGTGATAAAGAAACCTGCATAGGGATCATGGCTAACCATTTTAAAACCAGATATGCAAACCATAAAAACCCTTAAACACTCCTTCAAAAAAAAAAAAAAAAAAAACAAAAAAAACAAACAGAACTAAGCAAATAAATCTGGAAGCTTGAAGATAAGAAAATAGATTACAACATATCATGAAAATTATAAAAAGAGCAACATCATACAACAACATTTCTAAAAAATGCAATTTACGTACGTACTACAGAAAAGTGGCTGATATTATGTAAACCCCATCTAGCATCCCTGAACTCTAAAGTAGAAATGATAAACATTTGCAGGCATAAATGGAAATCCTTGTCAATGCATCATTCCTTGGCACGTTCCCCCTGAACCCGCCCCAAAAAGATAAAAAAAAAAAAAAAAAAAAAAAACTACAGGCCACGCGCCACACGTACTGAACTCACACGCCCACGCACCACACTATCTAACACCAGTGGCGCGCCCAGATTGTATACCCTGAGGAGAGCATTTGTCTCCAAACAATTTTGTAGGTCTTGTTTTTCCATTTTAAAACCCTATTTTAAATTTATATATATATATATATATATATATATATATATGTATATATATATATATATATGTGTGTGTGTGTGTGTGTGTGTGTGTGTGTGTGTGTGTGTGTGTGTGTGTGTGTGAAGACAATTAACACGGCCAGTTTCACAGAAACATAACACTGGTGGACGACTACTGCTTTGTATTCAAAACATGCACACATCAGTCAATGCACATGTTCCAAACGCGCCAAAATGTCTGATTACATACAGGGTACTCGCGGTCTTAGACAGGGAGATATGTGCGGCCCAATCCAATCTTATTTTCATTATTAATTAGCGAACTATCAATAGATACAGTTAACAATGGCAAGCACGGCGCAACTTTATCACCAGAAAACATGGTAGAGATTCATCCTCCTGTTTGCTGACGATGTGGTCCTCCTGTCTGAAACTGCTATAGGTTTACAGAACCAGCGTAGAATTCTACACGACTCATCGAAACGTCTTGGACTGACTGTGAACATAGATAAAAAGTAAGATCAGTCTTCAAACACCAGCCCCTCTTCAGTTGCAGAGTTACTTGTATATGTGACGGTGGAAATTTAGTATTTCATATTCAGAATTAATAAAAATGAAGTTTGAACAATAAAATGTAAGAACAACATAGAACATTTAAGTTCCATTGGCCAGCATTCCCGGAAAGCAGAAAAATTGGTACGCAAGGTGGTATTTTGGTGGAGTACAAATGTAGGTGGTTAATACTTTGCAATACCTTGATGTGTACTTCACCATCACGCTTCGATTTTTCTGCTGTCTATAGTGATCTCGCCAAGAAAACAAAACAGAAAAAAGCTTTATCGTGTATTCTGAACGTTTGGGACATTTTCGAAAACAACTCAGTGAGAAATCGAAAGAATGAAGGAATCAAAGAAATTGAGTGAAACGATTTTGAACAATACTGAGTGGATGACATGGGAAACGAGTGAATGAAGCGCCAGCTGGCAGCTCTTCAGTCGGCACTATCCAGGTAGGCAGACAGTTGTGTAAATGCGTGTGAATTGTAAAGCGCTTAGAGCTTGGTCTCTAGCCGAGGATAGACGCTATATGTATACATAATAATATAATAATAATAATAATAATAATAATAATAAATTTTTCTAACATTGGTTGATGTCCATATATAGCTAGTTCTGTTATTTAGGTCAGACACAAGGGACTATACCAGGCATACACAGAAATAGAAAAGGCACACATGTATGCCATAAAATGATATCTGGGAATGGGCTGAAATATGTCAAATGAGATGAATTAATATTTTCGGGTGTATTCGATACTGGTTGAAAAGAAACAGCTTTACTACAAATCCTACGTAACCTGGATGAACGAAAACGAATAAATATTAACATAGGCACCGATCTAAGAATAATTTTATTTGAATTTGGTCACTATTTTGTGTGGCTAAACCTAGGAGTCGAATCCATCAATGACTCTTTACACTGTTGCAAAGAA
>JADBJO010019601.1:0-5000 GCA_016801955.1 Conus betulinus | reverse complement strand
TTGTGGAGGCTTTTCCCATTGCCAGAAATCTCATATCAACCGCAATAATCTAAAAGAATGTGTTCATAAAGCAAAACTTGCTGTGCGTTTCAGAGCCAAAAAAGAGGAATTTAGACACATTCAGTTGAGTATCAAGGCAACTTCTCAAAATCCTTGTGCATTGGGCACGTTTGGTAAGGTAGGTCCCTGCACTTTGAATGCAATATTCAGCTCGTAGGTCACTATATTGCTGGCATTCGAATAGCACATGGAATTCGTCATCATCGTCCGCCGGGTACAGGGGACAACCAGGTTTAACTATTGCCGAAAAGCAGAAAACATGATTGTTTATGCTCGAAACTCCCATTCTAAAACGCACGAGGGCAGTTTTAAATTGCCTGTTTCTAAATGAATTAAAAATACTTTTCATGTTCAAAGATGCTTTTAAGTGAGTAATATGATTCAAAACCGATTGCTCTCTGATACATGAGCATACTAACGTTGCAAAAAACATTTCTATGGGCGTTCTTTGAATATCTGTATAAAATGTTTGTCAACGCCTACCTCTTTAAAACATCCTGACATATCCCAAACCGTTTGAATACAGCAGTGTTTAAATATGTGTGACACAGTTTTGCATCTTTTGTTTCTATTTTGTAAATCAAAAGCATACCATATGCTTTTCTGGAGTACCTTGTCAGTGGTTGCGTGCGTAGTCTGAACCAAAGCTGAATACATCTCGTTGCTGAAGTAATATATACTGGAAAATACCCCAATTTTCCATGTACCTTATCATTAGGTGTAAATGGAGGGACGTTCAGCAATAGCTTACAAGCCTGCAAATGAACTTTTTCGATAGATTCTCGTGGTTTGAAAACCCCATAGTTCCGACCCTGCATAAAAGAGAAGGAACAACCTGAGCATCCAAAATCCTAAAGAACAGCTAAGGTGAAAAGCTGCTGAGTTTTCGTATCACTTTCAAATTTCTACGGTAGCTTTCTTACCTCCAATGCAATTCCATATTAACCTTTATTCATAATCTCTGAGCACTCAAATAGGACATTAAGTTGATTTTGCAGACCGGCTATAGCAGACGACATGAGAGCAATGTCATCAGCAAATATCAGTATGAAACTTTCTACATCGTTAGGGATGAATTGTATTCCATGCTTGCCACATGAAAACATGTCGCGTGCAAGCTCGTTAATAAATACAAAAAAATAAGGCAGGACTAAGACAGCAACCCAGTTCTAGACCTTGCAAACATTCAAAATAATCAGTGTAAGAGTTATCACATCTGACACATGATTTAATGGTGCTGTACATACTTTTCAAAATGTTAAACAGATTTCCTTTAAAGCCTTTCGTGAGTAGTATGTTGAACAAAAGACCATGTTTTACCATATCGAACGCCTTTCTGAAATCGATAAATGCTACACAAAATTTATTCTTCTTGGCAGTGTTTTTTTTTTTTATGTTAGCATACAAGTGAAAATGTGATCAGTAGTGGAACAAGATTTTCTAAACCCAGCTTGAGCATCAGAAATAAATTCATTGGTTTCAGCCCAGAAATGAGCCGCTTACTCAAAATGTGTGTAAAAATCTTACACAAGTGGCTTATCAAGGAAACGCCGCGATAAGTTGTTTCGTATCGTTCACATCACCTTTTTATACAATGGAATGATTATTGATTTAGTCTATTCTTCAGGAATACACACCATCTCTGAAAAGTTATTGAAGTATTTAACTACAAAGTGAACTAGCAAATCTCCTGAGGTTTTTATGACTTCACTTATCAAAGAATCAGGACCAGCTGCTTTGCCACACTTAAGACTCTGGATGGCTTTCTTTACTTCCTCTGCTGTAATTTCAGTGTCCAGAATAGGTCAAATGCCATATCAGAGACATCCAGTTTTGGATGCTCCACACTTTGGACAAAACCAAGGTTTAACAAGTGTTCAAAATGGTTGAACCCACTGATCCTGTGAAATTGTATTACTTATGTGGGAACGACTGCGATACTTATTGATTTCAGCCCAATAAGGCCTGATAATGATCTGCTACTTGCATTAAGCAGTGAATACGCTCAGTTTTAAAACTACGTTTCTTCATGTTCTTAAGTTGATTATATTCTCTCCTCATTTGTACATAGGCACATCTATCAGCTGGATCTCCAGATCTGTTAAAAAATGGTAAAAGCCTTTCTAACTCCCATCTTGTTGTTTTGACTTTCCTCATCAAAGAAAGATTTTCTCACATTCTGCTTTTTGAAGAACGATTTTGGCGCATACCAGCGCTGGCATTCATCAAACAATTAGTAAATTCATACAGTGCTCTGCTAACACAAGTATCAGTCATACTGGCAGCATATTCTAGATTGCTGCAAAACAGGTCGATGGTACTGTGTTATATATGTATTCTGCTAATCTACCCTTTTCCATAGTTACATTTTCTGAGATAGGTAGAGGTGACAATGGTGTTTTGCCTGTAATTTTTAATAGGGATTGGCATGTGCTCTGATTCTACCCTGCTACCTACAGAAAAGTTCACAACATTGTCTAACAAATCGTTAGAAATAAGGCAATAATCTATGACACTCCACCCATGGGAAAATACAAATGCAAAATCACGACTAAACCTACCTCTGTTTTACCCCATTCAGAATGGAAAAAATCAAAAAACAAACACACACATTTTAATAAATTTTCTCCAAAAGCATTTAACATAGTATCCTTAGACAATCGTGTTTCTTGAAAAAACGGGGTCGAACTGGAAGGGTCAGTCAGTAGATCAGTATGTGACCACCTTACTTGGAGGTCTGCTGTCTTTGCATTCAAGTCCCCACAACATATCAGCTGAGCCTGTGGATAGTGGTTGGTCAAGTCCAGGATACAGTGTTCTATGGCGTGAGTGTGGCAAGTGAAATTAGATGTTTGGTAATGCACTGAGCCAGAAGAAGGGACATAAACAAATATTAACAGAATGTCATTGTCCCCACAAACCATGCTTTTAGACATCTTAATACACACCACGTGATGGGTATGAACTTTAATTGATGTAATGTGCTTATTAAGTGTTTTATTGACTAGTAATAGAAGCCCTCCAGACCTACGTCCCATAAATGAATGTTTAATGGCTTTTGTCATGAATTTCATGTAACCGTTGAAGACACCATCCAAGTCCAACATATCATCTAGGTACGTTTCTATCAAACACACAATATCGTACTGTTGTTCAAAAAAGAAGGAAAATCAGTATTTGCCAACTTACTGGCCAAACCATCTATGATCGAGGAGGGACAGGACAAGTTCTTGGAGTGTCCACAAAATGTAACGGGCCAGTCGAATCCCTATTTGTTAGAATGTGAAACAGAAGAGCGGTATTTGTCTCTGAATTTGAACTTCTCAGTAAGCCGTGTTTGTATGCTTCTATCATTGAGTCTGCTTTGTTTGCTTTTGTTTTTGTTGTGTCTGCGTGTGAGTGGAGCTCTTTGCAGTGTTGGATTTGAAGTTTCGTTTTCATGGGTGATGCTGGTAGACATCACACCCTGGCTGGGATCACCTGGAGTGGCCATGGCACAGCAGTGCACGTCACTACCTGTCATCACACTGTTGCGCTGAGGCCGACTGCAGCTGACATTGCAGGACTGGTCCACCCATGGAGGGAGTTAGGCTGGAGATGGAATGACGATGGGAGATTGGATGGCGATGGTCGGGGGTAGCTTACTGGGGGATCTGAAGACTGGCGTTCTACGTCGTAAAACGTGACTGGTGGGCTGTGGAATGCTGCTGTCAGACTTACATCTGGTGTGCTGGTTGCCTCTTTTTTTACTGAACTGAGGTTCGGCAAGTGTTTGCCTTCTTAGAGGACTCAGCCGAGTGGGGGGACAAACGGGAATGATGGGAGGAGGTGGGCTGATTGTTGGCAGGGAATGAACAGCGGGTCTGCTCACCGCCCCAGCTGTCGTCATGTCCTGAGCATCACCATATACCGCAGCTGACTGTCATGCCACACACTCTTTACACTCGTTAGAATTCACCTTGGCATCTGGCTCCACAGATCTAGCAAGGTTCATCCAACGTTGTCACCTGGTGTATAAGAACTTGGATTGTAATTTTCAATATATTTCGGGTCGCTGCAGGTCCGAGTAGGCAGTGATTGAGACTGAGTACTTCTGTTGGATAAGACTGGAGCTATCTGCCTGTTCCGTTGTGTGATTGTCGCCTTGTTTAGGGTGGGAATTCCTCCAAGTCAGAAGCAGAGGGGGGGGGGGGGGGGGGGGGGGAGGAAAGAGAAATCCCCCTTTGGCTGTCCAGTGTGATTTGTGCTATGATACTGTTTTGCCTAACTATTTTGTTGAGAAACTGTTCTGGGCATTTCTCCCTCGAAATCCATCCTTGTATTTCCTTGTTCCATTGAAACATAGTTGACTTCTGAAATAATAAGCCCGTCTCCCTTCCACTCTGTGATGTTTCAGTGCAGTGTAGTATCGTCTGGTGAAGTCTGCGGCCACACGGATGACTTCTTCATCAGCCATTTCTTCCCTGTGCTCTTTTCTTGCAACACTGACAGTTTGTCTGCCAATGATGAAGGGAGGCAATTAACGGCTGGGGACGGGCGGAATCGCTTCTTGGAGGTTACGACTCAGTGCGCTCTCTCCACGTCGTCCACAGCTCCAGGTCTTAGAGGTATAGAAACGATTCAGCAGTTGAACGACTTTCGGGGTTCATGCACGGTAATCTTCATTTGGGCCTTCAACAACATTGAAAAATGACATGTTCCCTTTTGAAAATGATTCTAACCGATCCACATCACGTTCGAGAGTTTGTCAAGGGCCGTTAAGAACTGTTCTTGCCTGGTTATACACTGTGCCCACATTATGTTGTAGAATTGACACTGGTCTGTCCAGACTGGCCCACTTTCTGCTTCAGATGATCGTTTCCCTCCACCCTGTTTGCAGACTGTCGTCACTATGTATAGAATGAACCGATATCAGCACAAAACGGCAGCATAATGTTGTT
>JADBJO010019600.1:12500-32967 GCA_016801955.1 Conus betulinus | reverse complement strand
GATGTGCCAGCAGTGAAGCAGCAGGATTGTTTACTCTGGCAAACTGTTGTGTGTGACCTCACAAGAGCATCTCAAGCCATATGGTGGCTTCTTTGCAGGGACTGAAAGCAGCAGCTAAACTTGGCATCCTCTAGGAAATCTGTGCAGCTCTCTATAGGAAACACACAGCTCCCTTCCTTGGTATGAGGAAAGAGAGCAAGGAATATTCAAAAAGAAAGACATTGCTCACTTTAGGATCTGGCAATATATGCGATCTGCTAGATGACCCCAAGCTAAGGGACCAGCAGGCACACGCATCAGCAGCCATTAGCCCTTTGCTTGCCATGTGGTAACTGGCCTGAGGACTGAGTGCATGAACCATTTTTGCAGCTGATAGCCATTGATTTCTCCAGCCAGCCACCAGCAATGAACCAGGCAAAACTTTAGCGCACCCCCAGAGGAAGGATATGAAGCTACCTGAAGAACTTGCAGGCCATTCAAGAGGGCTGCACCTGTACATCAAACTGATCGAGAGGGATGGTTGCTTTTCAAATGCGTTCTGGGTGTGACTATGTGTGTATCCATTCTTTGACATTTCTGACGACATATACATTTTACAGAAACCACAGAACAAATTACAATGAAATCATGAGGCTGAGTTCCAGACAACTGCAGAGAAAATGTTTCCAAACACTGATGACACTACCTTTTAAAAAAAAAAAAAAAAAAACCCAAAAAAGTAAACAAGAGGGTTTGGAAAACTAAACTGACTGTATGGACAAATTTGATGCAAATAAGATTTCTTGCTGAAACAGCCTTTCTCAAACAAATGAACAAGTTACAACAACGACGAAATGTGACTGAGAAGCCATTCAGTTGAATAAGGAGCCTGGCTGAAAGGGAAAGGAAGGTGAAGGAAGACACTGCCAACATGAAAGACACTGCCGACATGAAGTTATTTACAGCCATCCCAAAACATCTTGATCATATAAACTGATTAGTTGTGGAAGAGAGAGAGAGAGAGAGAGAGAGAGAGAGAGAGAGACAGAGAGAGAGAGAGGAGAGAGAGAGAGAGAGGAGGGGAGGGGGGGGGGGGGGGGCTGAGGAATACTGATGTATATCTTGGATAGTACTAACTTCTTCCAACATTAACCAATCTTCTGTGAAGAATGCTTAGGTTTTGTCATTTTTTTTAACTGCTCCATGCTGCCTGCTTGCTCATTCCATCAGTTGTGCACAGAAGTGACAGAGGGATTTTTGATGTGCCCACCCCAAGAATTCCATGGCATTTCCAAGCAGATGTTGCTTATATGTGATGCAGATGGTAACTATCTGCATACCGATCTGCATCAGGTGGTTTTTCTGTCAGATATGTGCAGGGTATGACACCAAGTCAGAGATACTATTTGATATAGACAAAGGACAATTTCTACATTTCACTCCAAGAAGAACTACTGCATCAGAGGAAAACAGTGCTCCAGTAGTACAGAAGTATATCGCAGTCAGGAACTTGATTAGTCAACAAGAGACAGTTGACAGAGAGTGGTGAAGGCTGCTTGTTCTTCTGGGGTGGATGAGGAAGTGACAAATGCTGCAAGCTGGTTATACAATCAAGAACACCTTGTCTGAAAGCTGAGCAATCAACCAAAAGGTCTGAATGACCACTTGATGATCCCACTGGTGCCACTACAGAACAAAATATAACAATGATCAGTGCACATAGACCCACCATGACCAACCCTGAGAAGATGGAAAAACAAGTTTGACGGAAGCTTGACTCCCTCATCTCAGCAGAACTGAAGCCTGACAAGCTTCCTTTAAGAGCTGAACAATAAGAAATATTAAGAAAACAAAACACATCAGCCTCAGTGACTGATGAGAAGGTACACTATGGTGAAAAAAAGTGCTCACTCTTCTACAGCTGTTAAAAAAAAAAAGAAACTGAGAATATGACACAGCTAACCACAGTGAGCTTGCAGAAAGGAATGCCAAAATAACAACTGTACAGGTTCACAAAAAAAAACCCAAGTGTTCACATCTGTAAATTTTGTTTTCGCCACCTATCAAGAGCAACAATAACATACTGGATAACTGCTCATCAAAAAGCTTCATGCAGCAACACGATGGTTCAGTCACACAACAGGAAAGGAATGTCACGGCAAAAGATACAAAAACAAGACTGCGGTAAGGCGACGTCAGGACCACCACTACATGTAATCCATGGTCCATGGCAGCACAGCAAACTGCAGTCACACGGGGGGATGAGAGGCTCATCTGAGCAACAACTGCACCCTGCCTCTTGCTAACATCCTTACGATCCACCCACCTTGATGTTCTAGGGTTCCTGCAATAACACATTTCTTCAGTGATATTTCTTTCTTGTCTGGTGAAATTAAAAGGCACATCCTCTCATAAATGAGGCTGGGGGGGGGGGGGGGCGGTGGGGGAGGGGGGGGGGGGGGGGGGGGAGAGGGGACACTCTGGTTTCCCTTCGATCACATTCAATGCTATCATTCGTTTTAATGCAAACATTTTGTACATCACTGTGTCTCTCCTATGCTAAATTTTCCCATACTTTGAACTCCTAGTTTCATGTGAAAGCACCCACAGTTTAGAGTTCAAATCTGTCTTCTGATCAGCAGAGGGAGACAAAACCCCCTCAGAGGCTGGATACAGACAAACAGTAGAGTCAGGCAGATATCTTTTAAAGATAAGACACAGATCAGAAGCAAAATGTGAAGCAAACCTCAAGGAGGTCAGATAAATACTGGGATGAGAGGAATATCCATACGAGGTCAGATATAGACAAAGTCAGCATGACTTGTCAAAGGAAGTTTCGAACTTCCAATATTTGACATTACGAAATCAAGAAAAAGTGCTGGTACTGTTGAGCCATTCAGAGGCTACAGAGCAGAAGGCATTCAATACACATACTCTAAGAGCCCATCCAGCTCTTCTTCTTTACAGTAAACAACTGGATCAACTGTTGCTTCACAATGCACATCACCACTTCAACAATAGCTACAATGACGTATCAAACAAAGTAAGATGAACAGATATATATATACATATACATACAAATATTAAAAACTGAAACAACAAAATGAAACTGGCACCCCAAAATTATCATGATCAGGGGAAAAAAAAAAAACCCAAAATGAAACAAAAACAGAATATAATGAAAACATGTTACTGGAATCACAGTCAACATCAGTTGTGTATGAATGCACAACAAAGAATAAATACATGCTTATGCTAGTGCACACACAAAAGCCATTCTTTGCTTTTCAAAGAAATAAACCTTAGATCATATAAAGAGCTTACTGCCTTTTTTTCCAGAAGAGAACTAATAACTGTTCAATATATCACAAAATGATTCTGGAAAATGGAGATATAGATATATTAACTAACATAAACATATAAAAAGGAACAAATACAGGGCAAAGCAGTGAAGTGAAGTGAGCAGTGTACATAATCCTTAGGCCAACAACAATCCAATTCTTTCTCCCACTCTCACTCCCCCATTCCCATCTGAGTGTTAACCTGACTGGGCCTGAACCTACAACCCACGTCTGAACTGAGTTAGGATCCCTGGTGGGGGCTCTCCATCTCAAGGTGCTGGCCAGGCCTGGGCCTACTTGCTGTCAGAACCCAGGCACATGGCGAAGAGGCCGCAGAAACAGCAACAGCAGCAGCAGCAGCCGAGGACGATGTAGACAGCTGTAGTGATCCAGAAGGCGAACCAGTACAGGGGTGGGGTCACAGAAATTGGAGTCGCCTGGGGTGGTGCTGAACTCTCCTTTGGTGCGGTAGATCCACACATTGCCTGCAGAACACCAACATATACACACTGAAATCTTCTAAAACATAACATAAATATGCATTGCACATGAAGTTAAGTCTGTTTAAATAAGATTCATGTTAATAAAGGTGCTATTCGCAGTCATTATTTCAGAGCCATTATTTAAGAGTACTACATTGGAAATTTGTCAGTACAAATTACTGTTTGTCAGTATAATCCTTTGTTCTATCACCAGACACCTGGAGCATACTGAAAGGTAGATAGAAAGCACCGTCATAATTACAAGTATTGTGAAAGAAAGTGGTTCACACACTTTTCACACACAATTTCATTTTGTTAGCCTCACAGTTTGGCTGGTTTGTCCTGAAGTAGTTGTCTGTAGTGTGTGTTGTACTGACTTTTGATGGCTGGCTGAACACATGTTTATAATTAAGGAAAAACACAACAGAAACTTCTTTTCATATCTTCAGGAATTGCATTTATCACTCTTTTTTCTTTTCTTCAAACATACATTGCAATTTTACAACATCAACTCATTTTCAAAGGACTTCTGCATCAAAGTACACATTTTGAAACATGCCCTACTACACCTATATGTGAGCACCCTGACTGTGCCTATATTCTGCATGGTTGGGTAAACATTTTTAGCCCTGAATACTCGTGTACTTATGTGGGGGGGATGAAGGCATACACCATCCACAACCAGACAAAGATCTCTCAGCATCCTAACTGACAGACCAAAAGGTGAATATCCTGATACTGCTGGTGATGGCCAAGTCTTTGCGTCAGTCACAGTTTCACAGATGTGTTTCTAAACAGAGCTGCTCATGACTGCTGCCACTCAGCACACTGAAGTGTGGAGCATTTTCTGACATGTCAGTAAACCACACTTTTTTCCATACAGAACATACTGTCATGTGTAGCAGAGTATGATTCATTATTCATGTTCTGCAATCCTGTTGACAAATAGAGATTTTTTTTGATGCTGTACACACTTTTTACTTTGTGCTGTTTATATTGCAAATGGCAAACACCCTGAGACATATTTTCTTTGAGTAGGGGAATTTTCAGCAAAAGTTAGTTTACATTTGGTTGGTTGCCCTCAAACCACCACTGTACTGAACAAGTGGATGTAAAGAAAAAAAAATCAATAGCCAACCTCAGCTTTCTTCTTCTCTTGTTAACAACCAACATCATCATCATGCTGATGACTCTGTCGTATACTAAGGGGTTTGCGAAGGTTTGTGCTGTGTTTGTCAGACATAATTTAGATTTCAGCTTTGGAGAAGGGGGGGGGGGGGGAGGGGGTGGGAAGTGGGGGGGGAAAAGGGGGTGTAGGAGGGGGGTAGGGGATGGTCGGGGGGGGGGGGGGGGGGGGGTGTTGTCGTTGGTTGTTATTGGTGAGATGCGAGTCTGAACCTGAAGCAGTCCGGGGTCTCCGCTGTTACCACATCCTCTGGTAATTCAATTCATGTTGCTTATAGCCTAGCTGAATGTAACGGGCCATATCAGGGCTGTCATCCTGTCACACTTAATCCTCAACATCTGTTTAAAAACCAAAAAACCCACACATCTCATTAGAACAGATTTTCTAAAAACATGATGAAATTTTGCTGAAATCTTTCTTCAGTAAAATCTCAGATCAGAAGGAAAAAAAGTATCTCTTTAAAAAACTAAAAAAATCACATCAGGTGAGACATCTCTGAGCAAATATTTGATGGAGTCTGCTGTTAAGTAGTTGTGTCTGACATCATATAAGACCCAACATTCTATAACAGCATGTTTTATAATGAGTCGTACACCATGTGGAATGCTCGACGGAGCTTCTCCGTCTCCTAAGAGACATGAGTGGTGTAAAGGAGTGGCCTGTGAGCAAACAGCAAAAGACTGTACCCTCTTTATGGCCACCAGCGACTCCCTAAAGAAAAGTAAACATAACCCCCTCCCCCCATTCCGTGAAAAGGTCAAACACTGCCTCCTTGAAGGAAAGGAAAATGGAATGCATGCATCAATGAAAAGATCAAACACTAACTCCCTGAAGAAAAGGAAAAGGAATGCACCCATCAATGAAAAGATCAAACACTAAACTCCCTGAAGAAAAGGAAAAGGAATGCACCCATCAATGAAAAGATCAAACACAAACTCCCTGAAGAAAAGGAATGCATTCATCAATGAAAAAATCAAACACTAACTGCCTAAAGAAAAGGAATGCACCCATCCATGAAAAGATCAAACATTAACTCCCTGAAGAAAAGGAAAAGGAAAGCACCCATCAATGAAAAGATCAAACACTAACTCCCTGAAGAAAAGGAATGCATTCATCAATGAAAAGATCAAACACTAACTGCCTAAAGAAAAGGAATGCACCCATCAATGAAAAGATCAAATACAAACTCCCTGAAGAAAAGGAATGCATTCATTAATGAAAAGATCAAACACTAACTCCCTAAAGAAAAGGATTGCATTCATCAGTGAAAAGATCAAATGTGAACTCCCTAAAGAAAAGGAATGTATCCATCAATGAAAAGATCAAACGCAAACGCCCCGAAGAAAAGGAATGCACTGCCATTCATCAATGATAAGATCAAATGCAAACTCCGTGAAGAAAAGGAATGCATTCATCTATGAAAAGATCAAATGCAAACTTTCTGAAGAAAGGGAATGTATTCATCAATGAAAAGATCAAACACTAACTCCCTGAACAAAAGGAAAAGGAATGCACCCATCCATGAAAAGATCAAACACTAACTCCCTGAAGAAAAGGAAAAGGAATGCACCCATCAATGAAAAGATCAAACACTAACTCCCGGAAGAAAAGGAAAAGGAATGTACTCATTATTAAAAGATCAGACACTAACTCCCTGAAGAAAAGGAAAAGGAATGCACTCATCAGTGAAAAGATCAAATGCAAACTCCCTGAAAAAAAGGGAAAATGAAAGCTCTCCTCAGTGAAAATGTTCCACAAAAGGGGACTCCCAAAAGGAAAGGACACACAATGCCCTTCTCCGCCACCCACCAGCGATGAACCAGGCAAACATGAAGCAGTCAATGATGGACTCGATGGGGTTGACCTTCCTCGTATTCTCCTCCTCATCGTCCTTCTTCTGGCAGCAGCGGCGCACAATGGTGATGGAGTTTCGCAGCACTCCAAAAGCGCCGGCCACAATCAGGTAGATGGGGATGTAGCGCTCTGCCGGGCAGTCATCCTTGTACTTGGCTCCTGCATGACATTCACAGAGCCGTCCATTGAGTGCCTGAAGCCCAGGTAATTACTCGGTCACTTTCAGGACAACATCAAGCAGGTTAATATCATTTAAAAATCATATGTTTAACAAAAGAAAAGCAACATGAATAAAAAATACTCTGTACCGTTTCAGAAAATCACAAACAACGTCAAAAGACAATTCACACACTCACATCCAGACTACCTCCAGCACACACACACACACACACACACACACACACACACACACACACACACACACACACACACACACACACACACACACACACAGCAAACTAAAGGCACTAATATCCTTTCCAGTCACAACAAGGTCTGATGCAGATAGCGATCTGTCTTTCCTCAAATCTACAGAAACGAAAGGACAATCTATTTTCTCTGCCTACAGATAAACTGGAACTGATCCCTGTTCCTGTGAAAAAGAGAAAGTCCTGATTAGCTTCCAGCATTGAAAATCCTCCCATCTCTCCCCTCCCTCATTCCTGTCCGCCATCGTCTCCCCCCCCCAGTCACACACACACACATAACACACACCATGCCAACTGACTGTAGTTTCGCCATGTAAACTCTGTTTGCTGCTGTTCCCTCGCCACTTCAAAATGACCAACTTTGCTGTTGGTCTCATGATCTGGGTATGACAGCCAGACAGGAGGCATCTCACAGCCACACTCATCAATCCTAACTGGTTGAGCAATTCCAGTGCGTAAATCCTCAGACACCTCACATTTTTCTTCACAGTTGGTTGCTGGAGGTCAATATCCCTACTGTTTTGCCCAGAGACTTTGTGTTCACTGTCTCCACTAGGTTCACTCAAAGACAGGAAAAGGCTACTTGGAGTAGTCAAGCGTTTCTTGACTTAAAACTGATTGCTCTTGCTTTTTTTACAAGGGCAGTTGCTGTCATACCCTAAACTAAGCTGCTAGAAAAAACCTGTCTGTCATGCTCAGCTTGTTTTCACTGTTGTGTGGCACACTGTTGGCACATCAGCAAGACGCATACTGTGGACATGCACAGGACAACTGTGAAAGCTACTGTCATTCTTTCACTGTTTCCTGTTCTGCTCTCTCCACGTGCTGAGCTGATGTCAGGAAGATGTCATCAACTTCAATGAAACCTTGCAGACAGCAGTCACATGGTGAAGGATGATTCTAACATTTTGTGTGCAGGACAAGCCCTGTCCAGGACACACACATCAACCAACAGGTCAACCCTGTCCCGGCTGACAAACCAGCCCTTGCACTGTGGGCATGAGCAGCTGATGACTGAACAGTATGACACTTTGTGAATGATACGGGTGGGGCAAAGCATCAGAAAATGACTGGTCTAGAACAGACAGTCATGATCATTTTGCTGTAAAAGTTGCCCAAACTCCTGTACTTTCTCTTTCTTTTCATCTGCAAAGGCAGATACATACAACAACAAAAAAATACACCTCAGATAAAAATATGGTAACTGTTCCCTGACCAAAATGACCAGCTGAAGCCACAGAATACATCTGAAAAGACAATGGTGCTCCAGCCTGGAGCATTATTCAGATGCCTCAGATGACGTGTGGTACTCTTCTCTGACCAAAATGACCAACTGGAGCCACAGAATACATCTGAAAAGACAATGGTGCTCTAGCTTGGAGCATTATTCAGATGGCTCTGATGATGTGCGGTAAACTCCTCTCTGACCAAAATGACCAACTGAAGCCACAGAATACATCTGAAAAGACAGTACTGCAGTTAACCTCTGGGACATTAGCCAAAGGACTCCAGTATGTGGGATAACTCTTCTCTAACCAGAGTGTGACTGTCTGGAGCCATGAAATGCATTGGAAAAGAGGCTGCCATAACACAATGTCAAGGACTGGTTTCACACTGACACAAAAGCCTGAAGCATAATGTTCTCAGGATTAAGATAATTCACCTTAATGAACATACGCCTTGGTGTTAGTAAGTTGTTTTCTTGAATGTTTGCATTAGTAGATATTACAGAAGAACTATATTACAGTAAACAGTCACTGTGGAAGAACTATTGGTATATTTATATACATGGACTCTACAGAAGAACTTTATTCAAATAAACCACAAATAAACCAATATTGTATTTCTGCTTTGTTGACATTTGGCATAAACAAACACAACGGAAGAACTACATTCACACAAGTCATAACAATTATAAGATCCAGTATTTATTAAAATTTTCATACTCAGGCAGAACGGAAGAACTGCAGTCACATAACCACATGTATTAAACTATTAGATGCCCTATCTTGTGCCACATGCAATGAACATACACAAATCTTCATTGGAGAGAAAAAATAACAAAATGACAGCAGCAAAAAACGGTTTAAACTATGTGATACAGAGTCACCAATGACTGCTTACCAATGACGATCATGGCGATGGAACAGCCAGCATGACTCCCAGGAACACCGTGAAGCCAACTGGAAGGCACCACAGAACGGCAAAACTCAGTCAGCTTTCTATGACGAACTCATGAAGTCAGTCAAAGGGAAAGAGCACATGATCAGACATTGGTTATGTTAAAGTACAAATAATGAGTCAGTCAAGTCAACTCAACCTGATACCACAGAATTTTTTATCTCAACCTCATTGTGATATGTATATATTTCCTCTGCCTGGATTTCTTTTATATAAACATACTTAAATTGAAGCAAAGACCAGCCGCTGTGGCGAAGTGGTTACCGTCGCGGACTCCCGGCTGGGAGGTCGTGGGTTCGAATCCCATCAGACGTCATGTGGGTTTTTCTGCCCCCAACCGGCTCCCTACCCAGACTTGAGTTTGCTGCGGACTCAGTTGGGAAGACTGGGACCACACAGTCGAGTTTCATCCACTTAATGGATGCGTTTCTGAGAGTGTTGCTCAAATTTCCTGACCAACACTGCAGGTGTCTGTATCTCTCGGGGCTGGTTGACGCCAGGATATATATTATGAGAGGAGGTGTGGAGTACAGCCCTGTCATGTAGTCTCAGACCGAAATGGAAATCCGTAGCATAATCATAATCATCCTCATTCTCATCGATCAGCATAAAAAAAGTCTCAAATTCTGTGGCCCTTCATGCCCTGCTCATCATGGTGACCTCAGTTTCGATGTCCTCTCCACGTCTGTGGCCTTGATTTGGTCCGTCAGGGTCACCGGTATCGGCGAGTCCATGGGGGCTGTCGTTGGACGGACGTGGTGGTGCCCTCCGGAGGGAGAGCTCACTCACGCCGGCTCCGCGACTAGAGCAATTATTGTCGTCAGTAGGGGCTTAGTAGGTGGTGTCCTGCGTATGTTAGATCAGAACAGGCGCCACTGAACAGCACTGAAGTAACTCGGCAGCAGTGCAGTGTGTCTCCTCCGGTGGGTTGCCTCTTGACGACTTGACATTGACTGCTGCCTGTGGATTGCCGGGTGCTGGGGCTGCGGCGGGGCCGACCGGGCTGTGGCTGTGGACAGGGTGACAATGAGCAGCGTGGGGGCACTGCCTCTGAGGTGGCGCAGAGGTTGGGACAGCAAAAAAAAAAAAAAAAAAAAAAAAAAAAAAAAAAAAAAAAAAAAAAAAAAAAAAAAATGAAGCAAAGAAACACACACATTTCTGACATCAGTTAATATAAACATATACTAGTGTCACAAACATATGGCACTGAGTGAATTACATAAATTTTACACCCTACATTCTGAAAATTTCTGAGACAATGCCGCATGAAAAAATGAATGTAGTGCATAGCATGACATCAACTCCACAAACCATTTTTTGTAAAAAAAAACAAATAAACTGAGCAAATACATCAAGAATGTAACTGACTGTTTCACTGTGAGTAATGTGACTCACTAGTTCCAATGAACAGCATGTGGCCTTCTTGATGAAGTCCACATTTCCAGAGGATTCAGCTTCATGGCTTTAGCTCGTCCGTACAGGGAGTCGTATGAAGGGGGAGGTGCTGTTGAAAGAGGCAACCATTAAAGAAACTGATCCAGCCATCCGTGCTGTCTGCATGTCAAGCGTTCCTTGTTTACTGCAGTTCATTCTGCTTTTGACAAATGCTTTACTTCTATCCATAGTTGTGACTTACACTGCTTTCATCTGAAGAGACATATCGCATGTATGTCTATACACAGAAAAATATACATAATGTCTCGTAGACATACACATGCATATGTTAGCACATGCACACATGCATGCACATACAGAAGTATGCCATAATGTACAGCCACACACATACACACACACACACACACACACACACACACACACACACACACACACAAATGGTACACACACTTGCACAAATCTGTATAGGCATGTGCGTGCACACACACACACACATGCACACACACATGAACCCACACACACACTCACTCACACAAACAGAGGTAGTGGCGCACACAATGTTACCTAGATACCAAAAGTCTGACCAGCACATTGTGTTAATGCTAAGGTCTGGCATGTGTTAAGTCTCACCCGTAACACCATTTTTCCTCATCTTTCAAAAAAAAAAAAAAAAAAAAAAAAAAAAAAAAAAAAATCCATCCGCAAATTCTCTGGACTGTGGTCTCATGGCTTAACAGATGTTGTGTCGCATGTGTGGACTGGTCTGCAAGTAGTGATGCCTCCCTGATGAAAACGAAACTTCAACGTCTGTCACTGTGACAACTGACTTTCATGCTAGCAAAATTATACTTTGAATTATCTTGTGACTAGTGAGACTTGATTTTCACTTGAAGCATTTTGGTTACCTGCACTCTCATTCCTATCATTTACTGTTCATGTATGACATTTTCTGACAACCTGAAGACAACACTGTGGACTGTGAGGAATGAAACCTCACCTCATGAGCCAACAGACTGTTCAGTCAATAAGCTGTGATGTGCGAGTGTGACAACGACAATAATAACAACACTAACAATAACCCATTAGATGATAATGACTGAGAATTCAGAGTGCACAGTGTGCATGAGCGACATGAAGGAAGATCAAGAGAGTTAGCCTGTGTGAATGGAAGGGATGCTATTGATGTCATTCCACCAACAATTGTAAAACTTACTTCCCCTTCCCAAGGCTAACAGACTTCATACAACTTTCGACAAAAGTTTTATTTCTGCTGTCAGATAAAATGTATACTTGAGCACCAATCAGCATGTTTTTGTTTTTTTGTTTTTTTCCTTACATATATGATTTACTGAGGGAAGCACTGACAACATCAAACTCTTAAAACATCTTGTTCAAACAACAGAAGCGATCAAAATGAAACATTTGGATAACATTTTCACTGAATGATTTTCTTTCAAGAATACTGTCAATATTCTGCGGAAGACATTTGTCCTTTTTGAGAGGAAGATGTAATACAAACACAGAAGCAAAATAAACAACAAATGATACCAAAATTTACAAAATACATGACATACTTCTGTTTTTCTTCTCTAAGATGAATATTAGTTTTTTTGCAAGAACTTCATTTTCATCTACACTGGATAAAACTTTATCACAGATTTTTATATGCCAAGTAAATCATGACTGACTTAAATGACTACCATTCACTCCTTTACAGAGCATTTAAAAGTCAGGCTACAAGAACACACTATACAGGATTCAAGACACCAGGTCAAGCGCTAACTCCTTTGCTTCGTGGGCACTGAACATGCATCTGAATACTACAAACCCAAAAGATACATTTATGTTAGATAAAGAAGATCCCAACAAACAAAGCAAAAACCTCATAACATAATGCAGCTTTACAAATCTTTCTCCAACTGTCATTTTAATACAGCTACGGTAGTTTCAAAACGAGGTGATTGTGGGCAGAAAAATGAAACAAAATTTAAAAAGAAACGGTATTAGTTCCAACAGCCATATTGCACCGAATATGAGAAGGTAAGTGGTTTCTTGTTCTTCGTTTTCATTATCCTAAATGTTGTTTGTTTTTGCCTGAAGAAGACCCTTGAGGTCAAAATGCATTGTGTTTTGTCCTGTAATCTGTTTGTCTGTATCCTGTGGTGGAACTAATACCATTTCTTTTTTAAATACAACTACTGTAACTGTTCTATCTGGCTGTTGTAACAGGCAGAAGTGCTGCAGCAACTTCATGAACCTGGCAGAAGAAAAGCAAAACTCATTAATAAGAATGGGGGAGGAAAAGGTAACATAATAACCACGTAACAAAGCCTTAACCTGACCACTTTGAGTGAGAGGTGAAATGAATGAAACCATTTCAATACCCTAAGCAACGTGATTTTCTGCTTAAAACATGTTCACCTTTTGTTTTTGATCCAGTTTAGTGTTTCTCTACAACAGGCCTTCGTTAAGGCTTCCATTACTTTAAAAGTTTTAAACCTTCCTTCCTCTCTTCCTTGTCATTCCTGAAGACTTTTTCAAGTGAGGCTTGTGTTGGACAGATCAAAGGAAATCAGTGGAAATGGTGAGAATACAGTGTACATGTGTAAACCTTCATTTTTAAAGCCCTCAAACGGCGAATATTGTGTGCATGTGTACACCCTCCACTTCAAGCCCTGACAGTGTGGTAATGGTTGGTTCACAGGTTGACCACTGACCGTCCCGTCCACATCCTGATAGGAGGGCAGCGGAGGCTGGCCGGAACTGGGGGTGTAGGCAGGAGGCTCTTCTGCCGTGTCTCGGGTGCTCTAGTGACAAACAGAACATCTGCTTTAAGAAATACACACCAGTGACCTAAGAAAGCTCATGTTATCCAATGTCTGAAGCCTCATGGTGTAGCAAGCATGGTGTAGCATATCATGGTGTAGTGTATAGAACTCGCTAACTTGCAATGTGGCTTCCTTAATGAAAATGAACACAACATTTTTCAGTGTGCTACATCCGCCAGTGACTAAAACCTGGTTAAGGCTTTGCAATGTCACCAACAAAAATGTACACATGTATTCCCACACATACACAGACACAGGGGAGGAGTGATGGGGGACACTGGGCTGGGAAGGGGAGGGAGGTGAGGGTGGAGGAGATTCTGTGCCATTGTGAATAGTTGGGCACATGGGTCAAACATTTCATTTTCAACAGCTTCATTTCATTATTGTTTTGCAGTTTATTAATCTGGGGTTCCTGTAGTTTTTTCTGTTTTAACCAACAAACCAGATGGAGTTGAAAATTTCCCATCATGCAGATTTTTACCCTTCCACTGGTCCACAGTTTTTGCAGTTCCATGTGCACAACTACCAAGTGCTGCAGTGCTTGCCAATTGCAGCAAGTGATTAGTCTAGATGAATGATGAAAACACAAGCTAGCTTCTGATAGTGAAACACTTTTCAGCTTGAGAAATAGTTGTATGATTCTGGTAGTAGGACTGTAACATGTTTCTACTTTCCTTTCGCTACTAAGCCACAAATCTGCTCATGACTTGTCGTAGGAACCTTGCTGATTCACTGCAATGCACCATCTTTACATTAACATTTTCCCAGTGATATTCATCTGTCTCGGGTACCTATCTTGATGTATCTGTCATGAACTCAAAGTTGCGGACATAAGTATATAATCTCAGTGCATGGCACCTAACCCTGCTACCCACCTCCCCTCTTCTCCCATTCCTCAATCTTTTCCTCTTAGTATAAAAATTGTTATCTTTCATCAAATGGACAACCAGGATGATTTTCCGTAAAGCTTCTTTCTTACCCATTAAATCTGGAGAAATTTTACATTTTTTCAGAATCTATGTTACTGCATAGCATTTTTGCTTTAGTTTTTTGTGCAAACCCTTCGCAGGCAGCATTGGTAAGCCTCAGGACTGAGATTTTCTCCCATGGTGATGAAAATACTGATTAATAATCGAAGTGGTTATGTTTTTACCTGTTTCTGTTGATGCGTTTGTCTGTCCGCAAGTGTATGAAAAAAAATTATCTGTCAGCCAGTATGTGTAAAAACTGTGATAGTGATTTTAAAGAAGCGAGGTACATAAAAACATGTGATTCCTAAAACAACTGCCATTGTGGTATGCATTCATGACATGCAACTCCAAACAGGCAAACTGCCTCTGTGTTTCTTTCTTTCTTTTTTTTCTTTCAATATCTCTTTGCAGAGTCACTGTATTGAATACAGAGGAATTGTTTGCCTTCACTTCTGTCACCCCAGCAGTTTATTTTTTGCTGCCTGAGGAGATAGCTGTTACATATGCTGGTAAATCATCCCATGTCTGAGTGAAGCATGTAAAACCCTAGAAAGCATGAAACATGTAAATGGAGCTAGACCTTGTGAGAATAAAGCTCAATCGGGCAAAGTATGAAGTAGAGTGAGAGATCAGACATGCCCAGATTGGAAGCAGAGAAAGTGATCTGGCATGCCAAGATTACTTCATCAAAACTGAACACACCTTTCATCTGCAGGACTGAGTGCTGGGTGGAAGAGCCTTCATTACACAGTACAAACAAACCACTGTAATGATGACCCAATACTCCTTGATAAGCTAAACCCACTTCTAGGCGAGGTTTGACAGTGAACGTGACTTCAGTGTCTCATGTGAACATCACCAGGGTGTGTTCACCACCCTTTATAGAACAGGAAAAAGGCATCAGAATGTAAAGAAAGCTAGCGGACCAGAGTATCATTGTTTTTAGATGATGTGAAGATCAGATCTGTCCAGTTTTCACTGTATTACTAGTGATTCTTTCTCACAAAGCAAGGTGCAGTTGTGCCTCAAATCAGCAGTCATTATCCCTGTTCCTGGAAAAGGAAAAGCAGTCACTCTTCATGACTAGAGACCTGTTACATTGGTGTTTGTAGTTATTAAAGTCTTTGACCTCTTGTACTTTGTTTTCTGAAATCTGCCACTGAGTCTTCAATGGGTCCATCACAGTTTGCCTACAGGGCAAACAGGTCTGTAGAGAATGCTGTGTCTGTAGGCCTTCATTTTCTTTTCATTCAGCTGGCACTTTGAAAACTCCTATACTTATTCCTACATTCTTTCCACCAATTTCAGTTCAGCATTTATCATAATAGTCCCTTCCCAGTTAATCAAGAAGCTAACTGAGTTGAATGTGAACAGCACCATGTGCTGTTGGAATGCAAACTTGCTATCAATAGACCCAGGTAGGTAGAGTAGAGTGGGAAAATAAATGTCTGACAAGCTCATTTTAAACACTGACACCACTGATAATTCTCATGAATGCATTTTATTTTCTTGCTAGGCACACTGTTCATTAATGATTTTCACACTCCAACAATTTATCTGCTGCTATTACTAAGTTCTCTCACAATATAACTCTAGAAAGCCCAATATCACATGGCAATAAAACAATCTACACGGAAGAAGTTAGGAAGAAAAAAAGATTGTCTGGTGTTCCATAATTAATCTTTACTTCAATGTTTCAAACACCAAAGAAACGGATACCGACTTTCAGAACAACAAAACATTTCTCTTACCATTGTCTATCAAGGGCTAAGAAATGAAACAAGTCTAATCATTCAAGTTTCTAGGTCTGCATACATTTAACACACTCACCTCAAGAAGGTCAATATTATCTACTTACTAGAAAGGACAACAGGGGCTTTACTTTTTATGGAAGTTTGGCAAGTGCTGCAGTTGAGACCCAATCTGATGTTAGTTTCAAAGTGAGGTGACTGTACACAAAATTGAAACAAATTTTAGAAGGAATTTAAAAGTAAATCTACCAATTAACAGGGACAAACAAATAACACAGCAAAACATGACATGTTTCAACCTCTTCAGTCTTCTTCAGGCAAAATACACAACATTTAGGGCAGAGCAAACGAAGAATGAGCAATCATTTATCTTCTCAAATTCGGCGCAAGATGGATGTTGAATGATTCAACACCCATCTTGCGCCGAATTTGAGAAGACTTTCAATGCCTATTTTGTCCAGCTTCATCTAGTGAATCTAATCTATACTGAGGTCACTGGAACAGGAGGCTATAGAATCTCAAACCATTATTCACCATGCTTTACGAAAAGATACCGTTCCTTATCAGTATAAGACAATCACACTGCTGTACTGTAAACTGCATTTCTTGATCATGACAGATCTTCATGTCTGTCAGGCTCGGAGACAGATGCATGCGATCAGGAATTTCACGCATCCTTGAAGAGGATCAGACTCCACCATTTGATCCCTGAGCCCCTCCCACAGTCTAGACACTAAACAGGAAATGGCTAAGGTGAAAACAATCCCACAATGGCAAGCATCTGAGAGAATTAAAATCTGCAGACTTCAAATCTCAAATCACTGCCTCTCACCAGTGTGCAGCAGTGACTAGTTCAACGTTTTGCTTTGTCAGCATTTGAGCCCGGTGTAACAAGGAAGGTGTTTGGTTCTGTAGGATAAGGCCTTCAGCCACTGTCACTAGTGTCAGATTCTTGCGTAACTACCTGTCAGCCACTCACCCCTGGAAGACAGGATATAAAAGCCTCTTAAGGAGTATCACTGCACACATGCTCATGGAAAATTGACACAGGAAATCCCGTCATCCCGGAAACTAAAACATCCCAAAGTGTCACTGATGTCACTTGATTTCAGGTTTTGTTATTCCCATTAGTATAAAACCATTTTACAGCAGGGTTGGAACATTAAAACACCAACAAAAAACAAAAGCATACATATATTGTGAAAAATGTAATGTTTCTATGAGAAAAGTGCCTGACTTGGATGAATCAGTGACTCAGTCACCACCACCACCCTCCCTCTTCACCCCCCCACCCCCACCCCCCAAAAAACTTCCCTGAGAAATGTTTAATGATGTGATGCATGCATGCTCATGCACACACAACAAAGACATGGGTGAACTGAACACAATGTAATAGCAAGTGAAACAGTCTTTATCATAATAATGGATGAACTAGACCTAGTGGACATTATGGAAAGAAATCAATCCAGAATAACTAAGATATACGTGGAGAAGATGAACACTACTTCAACAGAGCCCTCTAGTTTTGTTCTTAATATCCGAAATGAGCCAACATCACACTGCAGACTGGTGTCAAAATGTAGAACCCCTGAGCAATGCTACCCAACCACCAAATCCACCCATGTTTATTTGAAATCGCTTACCATGGCCATTCACAACGGGTCACATGACCTTGTGCCACATGATATCTCCATTATGTTCACATTTCATA
Organism: Conus betulinus; assembly: GCA_016801955.1. Lineage (NCBI taxonomy): Eukaryota > Metazoa > Mollusca > Gastropoda > Neogastropoda > Conidae > Conus > Conus betulinus. The sequence goes on along the minus strand of JADBJO010019600.1, from coordinate 14,860 downwards.
CAGATGCACAGGTTTCAACATGAAGCATACTCCTCTCTGTCCACAGCAGCTGGTCCACAGCTTGGCATTTATGTATACCACTCACAACAGTTTAAAATGCGCAGGGCGTCAATGTAAAAAAAACCCCCAGCCTTTCCTCCTGGAAGGATTATGCATGTGGGCCCAGATCAATCATAATGCCTGTGTCCTTAGAACAGAGTTTCACTGTCTCATCCTCAACTGCAAAGATGCTGATCTACTCTCTTTTAAGGCTGGAAACGAACATCCTTTGTTCATTGTTTTTAAAGAAAAAAAAATTCTATTGTCATGTATGCATGTTCTTTTCAAAATTAAAAATACAACAGAAAAGATCAGTCAAGATCAAAATGTTCAATGAATTGTAATCACACACCTCTCATACGTGTGCATATGCAACACAGAAATCTGCAAACACACAGTCATACATCTTTGGCAAATATTTTGTGCTCCTAAAACCGCATAGAGTTCTAAACTACAGAAGAGGAATGTGCATGATTAACATTTTACTCCTTATTGTTACAGAACACAGAAGACTAGACACAACCGACTTCATGCCAAATCATGGTGCCATCCATGCCAGTAGCTCAGATGGGTCTGGGGTGTGAATTCACACACACACACACACACACACACACACACACACACACACACACACACACACACTATATTATTCACAGAGCTTGTCACACCTTTCAATCAACTAGTATGTACACCTTTACACTGCCAGTCAGGCATGAACGGAGATTAAATCTAGGCTGATGTCCATCATGACAAACTATCCTGAGGGCACAGCTGGCACTCCAGATTTATGAGTATGGAAAAGCCTTCGCTTCAAAAGACCTGTTTCATCAATCTATAGGTGTTTTTCTTTCTTTCTTTTTTTTTTCTAAAAAAAAAAAAAATCATTACTTTCAAAGTCATCTGGTACTTCAACACACTGCACAAATTTCTGATACAGTCTGGCATACCAAAAAATACTGGAGAAACTGTGAACTGATTTTTTTTTTTCAAATATGGTTGAATAAATTTTATTATTTCAATGTCACAGGCCATCACTGAATACAAAGACTACAAACATAATGACTCTTTATTTAATTAATTTCCAAGATTTCAGTTTTACCAACTGCTTCTGAGGGGCATTGCACAATCATAACAAAAGTGTATGTGAGAACATATTGAAAAAAAATGAGTAAACGATGCCATATGTTGTTTCCACACCTGTCAACGCTTGATTTATTCTCGGCACCATTGCCACACCAAAAGGAAGCCAGTACTGGTCATCTTTGAAAAGATGAAATTGAGAGCACCACACTGTTCTCCATATGATGCTGCCTGGACTGTTTTTTCAAATGGTCAAACATGTAGTAGCATTCATGCCAAATAATACAGACAAAAAAAAAAAAACATATAGAATACTGAGAAGGATTTTCCACTAATAATGAACAACCACCTTCCAAACAACAGAGAAATACTTAGTACAGTAAGGTAATGCTGCTTATAGCCCAGCTGACCGCAAAATACTTACTTAGTACAACTGGCAGGGACTATCTTACAATGCAGGGCTACCCACTGACCCACCTGCACTTAGTAGGCAACATCAATGTAATTACTGGCATACAATCACAAATAAACTAAAAAAAGGAAAGAAAACTGATAAACTGTTGAAGCATACAATACAGGTGATATTAAAAAAAAATGTACAACAAAAGCATAACAAAGATCACCAGTACTCAAATCTGGTAAATCATTCCTTTCAGTCTTCCTCTGATGACCGAATTTTTCAAATTCCCTCATATAACCAAAGCAGCACGGTTCTTAGAGCATTCTCATCTTCTGTGGGGATACTCTGGAGTTTGCTACCTTATGTTCTATGTCATGCCCCTTCCTTCCTGACTTTTTAAGTCTGCACTTAAAAAAAAAAAAACTTATCTGTTTTAACACCAGCTGCAGAATACCATCTGAAACATTACTGAATTGCTACATGTCACTTGCACACTTGCTTGTATGAATGAGCTGTTAACAATGTTTACAGTGTATGCATCTGTGTATGTGACATAGTGTGCCAGTCTCTGTGTCTGTACATGTAAGTGTACACGTGTGCGCACACATCCAGCTTCATGCCAAAATAAATGTGCAGCATAGTGCTTCCTGTATTGCCTATTGGTAAGAAGTAGTTTTTGAGGTTGTTCATGCATAAAACTAATTTCACAATGTGCTCAAGTCTAACAAAACACATTTCTTGTATTTTTTAAATCACAAGCCAATAAATGGTGCAGCTGACAGACAATGAGATATGAATGCCCTGCCTGACAACCGAATAGTAGATGAGAACTAGAAAGGCC
>JADBJO010019600.1:0-5000 GCA_016801955.1 Conus betulinus | reverse complement strand
TCATCCCCTGCCGACCTTCTCAGGTTCTACTCTTTGTATTCGTATTTCTACACCCTGTATTCCTCTTCTGTTTCTCATACTTCTTCCTCTTCCCTTCCTCCTCTTCATCCTCCTCCTTTTCCTTCACCACCCACCACCACCACCACCACCACCACCACCTTCTCCTTCTCTTCCTCCTCCTTTACCTCCTCCTTTCCTCCTCCTCCTCCTCTCTTCTTCATTTATCTTTTCTTTTTCATCTCTTTTACCTCCTTTCCTTCTCGCCCTTCTCCTCCCTGCCCCCCACCCCCCACTCCCCCACCCCACCTCCTCCTCCTTCTCTTCTTCATCCACCTCCTTTATTCCTCCTTCTCGTCGTTGTTGGCGTCGTCGTCGTTCTCCTCCTCCTCCTCCTCTTTCTCACTCCTTTTCTGCTTGGCTTTGCTTCAGTTTAATAATGATCATCACCGGTGTTGAGCTAACGGGGCTCTGGTGAATTTTCATGACAACAAAGAAATAAAACTCGATGAAAGGGGGATAAAACACAGAAGAAGCAGGATGCATGCGGCAGCAGAAGCGTTTTTTGGCGGACTTCTCTTCCATCCCAGGGCTAGAGGACACCCCCCAAAAACAACAACAACAAAAACAAACAAACAAACAAACAAAAACAAAAAACAAAAAAACGATTTGGATTGCCGCGGGATTTGTTTTCAGCGTTTGATCTGAACAATTTCTTATTCATAGGAAGTACTTTTTTGGGGGGGTGGGGGTGGGGGTGGGGGGGGGGAAAGGGGGGGGGGGATATTCCAGAATCATTGCAAGATAATTGCAAACGGTTATGGTGGGAAGCTGCACAAAATACTAGTAAGTGTTATCATGACGGACACTATACACATTCCTTTTCAAATGAAATGTATAAATACCCTTGCTGACATGTATATCGTCAAACTTATGAAATTTAGATGCTTTGGTCACAAACTCCCTGGCTGAAATAGGAAGAAAATACGGACACTGTACGACACGAACGGTTATGTAAAGATAGAAATATGAACATCCTTGCTGATAATTATAAGTCTATAATCGAGTGCCCTCGATATGATACATTACCAAAAAGTCATCTACCTGCTTATTGTTATAATAGAAAGTCTCTATATCATTCTGGACACTGTTGTCTGGTGAGAAAAAAAAAAGTTCTATCGAAAAATGCAAACTTTCTATGAAATAGTCAACTTGCCTGACTTTCTCCCTTCTGTGTATTTAACGCATGATCACTTCTGGATCTGCACTTTGTGTATTTGGCATAAACAAAGACACTTGCATATCCACAGAGAAACGTTCATGTTTACGACACGTACAAAGGTTTCTGCTGCTGCTGCACTGGTTCATTTATTATGTGTTATCCCCTACACCCAAAAGGGGCGAAAGGATTAAATTTAAGTTCAAGGTCCAGTGCTTCGTTTGACAGGGAAATACTACACACTAAGAGGCAGACAAGAATTGTTCTCATGCGCCTGTTAGACTGTGCTGGAAGATTTTTAGAACACCAACATTACTTTGATTGGTTTCTGACTAACGCTCACCCACGCTAGTCCTGGCCCTTTCGGTTTCGTTCAGTAGTGTTTCATGAGTTGACTCCTTCTCAGCGTACCATTCTTCTTACTATCAATGTATCATTTTCACTTCCTTATTCCTTCCTCTTTACCGAGTTTTTGTCATTCTTCCAACGCGATTGATGTACACAGACAACACACTGAAGCATGATGATGAGGAATGAGTGAGGCAGGAAAAGTACTTCTTGTTCAAGAACGACAAGCATTTCGGGTGATGCCAGAGTGCCAGCCAACATATACGTCTTTCTTCACAACTGAACTGCTGGCACTGTCTTATGTGTGATGAACCATGCGAAGATGGGAATGATTTAGTTCCCTTAACTGAATGCTTCAAGTGTGGTCCATTATCAAACAGAATGTTTAAATGTGTTTGAAGCACTAAGCAAGAACCAAAACCCCCTGTGGGTTTGTGAGTCTTGCCCAGAGAACAAGATGGGAAGTTCAGTTACGGTTGGAATTAAAAACTGAACAGTCATTGATAAGGTTTACTTAAAAGGGTTTAAAGACGAGCTACCGGACCGCTGAAAGAATGTATTGATATGAATTATGATGAAAGACTTGTAGTATCTTAACCTACACTGATTATCAGGCGGAAGATTAATAGGTGATCTAATGGAGACTTACAGTGTTTTCAGTGGTCTAAATGACACAAAATAAACAAGATTTTTCAACTTACAGATTATGATAAACACAAAACTCTGATAAGAACATCCGTATGGAACACACCGATATTCATTTACGAGGAAAAAAAAAAAAAACTCGCATGCTGACAGAATTTGAACAGCATGGAATACCCATCCTGTTCAGCAAAATGTCTGTCAGATACTGATATACTAACAAATCTTCTGGACTACTACTATTGCCGCTACTACTGCTGCTGCTGCTGCTGCTGCTGCTGCTGCTGCTGCAAAATTAACAGAACGACGAAAGCTGGAAATAATATTACACTAACGCGCAGTTCACTTGCAGTATATAGTTTACAACATTTTTATTTTTTGAAGCCACCTTTTCATATTTCTTTTTTTTTCCAAACATTAGCCATACATTAACAATTGTCATATAGCATGGCTTTGTTATAGTTGTTGTGATGGCGGTGGTGAAGATACTAGTGGTGGTGGAGATGATGGTGGTCGTGGTGATGGTGGTGGTGATTGTAGTTGTGGTGTCGTTGGTGGTCGCAGCAGTGGTGGAGGTGGTGGTGGTAGCGGTGGTGTGGTGGTGGTGTGGTGTAGAACAAGCCCTTAACAAACAGACTTGTTACCGACATTATTGATCACAGTCTTGATGTTGGCGTTATTGTTCTTCTAGTTATGTCTCTGACCCTGTTTGCTCCAAGCTTTCTTTGTTCCTTTGTTTTGTTTATGTGCTTGTTTAGTTGTTTTCCCCCCCCCGCTGCCAGACGAGTTATCTTTCCCTGCGCTCAACTGACCAGAATGATCTGCTCAGTCACTCGCCAAATGAAGATGGAATGATTGTCAGAGGAGGGGCAAAGCAATGAAGATCAAGACAACGCGGTGGTAGGGCAGCTTGCTGATGCCTGGTTTCTAAATGGGATTGGGGTCAATCAGCACGAGTGTGAGAGCTCCCCAGAGCTACGGTGTGTGTGTGTGTGTGTGTGTGTGTGTGTGTGTGTGTGTGTGTGTGTGTGTGTGTGTGTGCGCGCGCGTGTGTGTGTGTGTGTGTGTGTGTGTGTGTGTGCATGTGCGTGCGTGCGCGCGCGCATGTGTGTGTGTGTGTGTGTGTGTGTGTGTGTGTGTGTGTGTGTGTGTGTGTGTGTGTGTGTGTGTGTGTGTGCGCGCGCACATTTTTTTTTGTGCCGTCTCAGAAGCACTGCACCCATGCCGCTCCTTCCGAATCTACGTCCCCAGCCACAGCCTGGTCTGTCCCGCCACGGAGTAGTCTACAGCGCGCAGTCAGTGTCAACCGTCCTGACTGTTCTGAGAACACCCCACCAGAGGAGACTCTGCACTGCTGTTTGAGTAAGTTCGGATGTGTTCCAGTGGTGTCTACTGTGACCCAACATGGGCAGGACACTACCAACTTAGCCCTTTCACCCCACTCCAACACAGTAATGACAATAGTCCACAGAGTCGGCGTGAGTGAGCTCTCCTTCCAGGGACGCAAACACGTCCGTCCAACGACAGTTCCCATGAATTTGTCGATACTGGTGACCTCGACAGAATCAATCCCAAACTATAGACATGGAAAGGCCATCGAAACTGAGGTCACCATGATAGCTGGGCATGACAGACCAGAGCATTGGAAATTATTTTATTTTTGTTTTGCTTGTTTATTTATTCATTTATTTATTTATTTTTTGTTTTGCTGATCGATAAGGATGAAGATGATGATGACGCGACACATTTCCATTCAGGTCTGAGACAGCTTGACAGAACTGTTCTCTACGCTTACCTTCGTGATGTATCCCGGTCTAGAAATACAAACACCTGCAGTGTTGGTCAGGAAATTCGAGCAACACTCAGAGACACATCCATTTAAGTGGATCAAACTCAACGGTGTGGTCCCAGTCTTTCCAGCCGAGCCCATAACAAATTCAACTTTGCGTAGGAGCCGGTCGGGGCCGAAAAATCCCGGCCGGGAGTCGACGACGCACATCGCTTCGCCAGGCCAGCTGGTCCGGTCAAATCTCTCTCTCTCTCTCTCTCTCTCTCTCTCTCGGTCTCTCTGTGTCTCTCTCTCTCCTCTCTCTCTCTGTGTGTGTGTGTGTGTGTGTGTGTGTGTGTGTGTGTGTCTGTCTCTCTCTCTCTCTCTCTCTCTCTCTCTCTGTGCTGTTCTGAGTGTAATATCTCAGTTACTGTGGATAGACGAACATTTGAACAGAACACCAAGAGCGTGTTCTTGGAGAATCCACTCTGTCTTGTCCCAGGTCATGCCATTCCGTTTTCCTTTCCTTGTTGTGGTCACAACCAGGTCATCATAGTGACAGTCAAGCTTGCTCATGATACTGCTGCAGATTGTGTTGTTTGTCACAAGATCAGTGTAGGAGATGCCAAGGACTCTGCTGAAGCTCATCTGCAGTTCTACCGTCAAAATTCCACGATTCTCAAGCCCGCAGGCAGGAAGATATGATTGCGTAAGCCTATAATAGATAACATAACTGCGTAAGCCTGCAGGAAGATAGATAACATAACTGCGTAAGCCTGCAGGAAGATAGATAACATTACTGCGTAAGCCTGCAGGAAGACAGATAACATAACTGCGTAAGCCTGCAGGAAGATAGATGACACAACTGCGTAAGCCTGCAGGAAGATAGATGACACAACTGCGTAAGCCTGCAGAAGATAGATGACATAACTGCGTAGCAAAAGCATCCTCCTGTATCTGAGAAGTTTTGTCTGAGGGCAGACCTGGTGTGGCCAAGAGGCGCAGAGCTCCGGATCCGTTCCTTGC
>JADBJO010019599.1:10000-32970 GCA_016801955.1 Conus betulinus | reverse complement strand
TGGAAAATCAAGTTGCTCCGTTTCGGTCGTCCTTCCAAAATCGTCAGTCTTCTGTTCCAAAGAATCCATTTTCCTCTTCAGAATGTCACTGCCGTTTCGGAGGTCTTCGTTTTCTCGACGCAGCTCTGTCACCTCATGTCTCAGAGATTTGACTACTGCATGCAGTGCAGTGCAGAGTATCCATCCTGTAAATCCTTCATGTAGCCTTTCATTTCATCAAACTCCGTGTTCAAAAATTTGAAGTATGGACATTAAATCCAGATCTGAGGGATATCGGGTGGTTGGCGTAGCACCCAGTGTGCGGGTTGAAGCACGGGGTTTGTCCACACTGTCTCTGCGGTCACCACCAGTCAGGCTGGTTTGTCGTCGGGATTTCTTCGGTGGTCCTGGGTTCTTCTCCACATCGCCACACAGCAATAAAGAACTACCCCAGAACAAGCGTCAGGAGGGAACCAAAAATAACATTGTCCACCACGGTGTTGAGTTTCAAAGTTTCTTTTTTGTCACATGCCTGCTCGATTTCTAGCTCTTTTATCATGAAAGCCACAAATATCGGCACAAGGCAACCACAACGTGGGCGAAGAGCAAGCTGTATAGATAGCATGGTACCAAACAGTCCTGTCTGCAAAATCTGGGTTCAATTCGCGACCATACACTAAGTAATTATTCAGTTTGACGGACCTAAACAACAACAACAAAAGAAAAGAATGAACACACACAAACGATTTTTTTTCATCGTCAAAAGGAACGAGTTTGAAGGGTGGGTGAGTGGGTGTCTATCTGTCCTATAGCTTTATAGAAATAACAGGCAAAAAGTGGAGAGCTAACGCGGATGAACGTGAAAGGCTCAGTCACTACCACTGATCTCCCTGTTTCTTTAATGATTGTGCCCATCTTTGTGACAAGGACTACACGCAAAGAAGTCATTCATTCTTTCCACTGTGACCTCATAGAATCACACAAACATATTTTCAATGTGACATAGAAACACGCCCTCACAGTGCCACGCAGCAGACAAATTCGTTTGTATACACACAAAGTGACCCAGTTCTCACAGACCAATAACTCCCGTTTCTACACACACAAATTGACCTGATTCTCGAAGACCGATAACTCCGTTTCACACACACACACACACACACACACACACACACACACACACACACACACACACACACACACACGTGTGACCTGGTTCTCACAGACCTTCAACAGTTGTCTGTCCCAGTTTTTGACCTCAGCCAATCACAACAGTCTTTTCAATCCCCTTCGACTTTGCGTCGACTTGCAACACACAAACACACACACACACACACACACACACACACACACACACACACACACTGGCACCTCTGAATAAAAAGAAGAAGTAGTAATAAACTAACTACTTGACCCAACTCTCTCCGCGAGGTTCGCTGAGCCTAAAATAGGACAGCCATGACCTACTTTAGACACATGCCGTTGTCATTCGGTCTATCTTTAAAAAACAAACAAAAAACCTGTAAGGCATGCGCCCTGGCGAACGCCTCTCTCTCTCTCTCTCTCTCTCTCTCTCTCTCTCTCTCTCTCTGACGTGGGTGCCTCCAACAAATCTGTGCGCTGGTAAGTGGGCATCAATGAAGCGATGCAAGAGTGTGAAATGAAGAGTTCATAGATGTGGGTATGCATGCGTTGGTGTGCGTACATTTGTGTGTGTGTGTGTGTGTGTGTGTGTGTGTGTGTGTGTGTGTGTGTGTGTGTGTGCGCGCGCGCGCGTGTGTGTGTGTGTGTGTGTATGTGTGTGTGTGTGTGTGTGTGTGTGTGTGTGTGTGCGCGCGCGCGCGCGCGCTCATGTGTATGTGTGTGTGTGTGTGTGTGCGTGCGCGCGCGCGCGCGTGTGTTGTTGTTGTTGTTGTTGATGATGATGTTGTTATCATTGTTGTTATTGAAATACAATAACTATGTCATCTTCTGAATGTTCTAGTTGCAAAGTGAAACGACTGCAGGCGAAAATCTAAACAAATCTTAAATAAATGTCAGCGAACCGCCCAGAGAAACGTGGACAAACGAGTCACAAGACAACGTTGTGTGTTGTCTTGTGTCTCGTTTGTCCACGTGTCTCTGGGCGGTTCGCTGACATTTATTTAAGATTTGTTCTGAATATTCGTTTCCCACAAATAGATAACGAAAGGCGCGTGTGAAAACACACACACACACACACACACACACACACGCCTGTACGCCCATATACACAGGCACAATAAAAACACACATATATGTACCTACATACATTCGTGCATGCAGGAGTATGCTCATACAAGCCCCTAGATCACACATAATATGTGTGATGACAAGAAGACTGAAAAAAAAACTGTCTAAAACGATCTAAAATTCAAAGAAACATACAAAACCAGTATTTCAAATATAGTGCCAGCAAGTCGTTGCTCTGCTTGAGTTGAAAAGGACATCGATGCGATTGATCAGCTGGATTGGCTGAAGAAAGTGATTTCCTTGAGTTTCCATTGGTCGTGCCTTGATTATAGAGGGCTTACGGTCCAGCCTTAAAATGTCAACCTGCATTTATGCAAAAGTTACGTTCTGATTGGTCAATGAAATGAATCTTTTCCGATTGGCTGAAAGTATTGACTCGAGAACGACTGAGACTTCTTCAGCAGACGACACATCACTCTACAAATCCTCCGTTTCAGTGCGTCTGTTTATTCACCATTTCTTCCTGTGTCTGGGATTTTATGGAAGGAAAAGCCTCTCTTTGCCATCTTCCGAGCTGAGCAACCAAGAACGGCACGACTGGCAAAGCCTTTTAAACTTGAATAAAGTCAGACAAATACAAAGACGAACAATCTAATAGTGGGGGGAAAAGAAGCGCAGGCCAGCAACTGAATTGTCTTCATAGTAATGACTTGGCAAAGCGTTGAACATAAGGGGGGGGGGGGGGGGGGGGGGGGGGCAGGAGGTTGAAGATGTAAAAAACTGGGAACATGAAATTAAGAAAATACATTACAGATATGAAAACTCTTCACTGGCTGCATAAGGGAACCATCGCAATCCCTTTTAAAGGCAGATATATTTGTATTGCCTGCTCCGAGGCCTTTTCGTCCGCTGGGTCGGAACTCATCAGGGAGACACGGCTGGCTGTATCTGCGCTCCTGGTGTCAAATAGAGACACACCACAGTCCATAATACCGTGGTGTTCTCACCACCAGGAAAAAAGAATCCAATAGCACCCCCGAAGCTGGCCTGCGCTTGTTTTCTCCCCACTATTAGATTGTTCGTCTTTGTATTTGTCTGACTTTACTCAAGTTTAAAAGGCTTTGCCAGTCTTGAATAAAAGTTACCCTGTGTTAGGTTTCCTTATGGGAGCAAAAAAACTACCCCACTTGTTTACTGTTATATGTTTACTGTTCCCTGCCTCATTTCATTTTCAATTAGGTATATTAAAGTTAAATGCATGCAGCTTTCGATTTCACTTTTTAAAAAAAAAAGGAAAAGAAAAAAATCAACGTCCCACAAACTGGATTCCCCTCACGCACGCCTTTAACACATGCCTGTCCTGAATATATAAGTAGTGCAGTGGAACTTGTGTGACCCCCCCTCATTCCCCCCCCCCCCAACTTTTCTGGTGTTTCACACAGTTGTCGCCTGCGCTGACCTGACCTAGGATGTAAAAGATAGACTCTGTCTGGTTTCTGTGTCAGACAGACGGACAAATGGTGGAAGGGAGGGAGCGTGAAAGGTGAAGGGGACTGAGGAGATGAAGCGTAGCGTTGTAAAACTAATGTAAAACTGAAAAGTGGGTGAGGAAAGAGAGAGAGAGAGAGAGAGGAGAGAGAGAGAGAGAGAGAGAGAGAGAGAACGAAATGTTGTTTACTGAGGAAAAAAGGAATAAGCACAATATCGGTGGCTATTTTTTTTAATCCAGCCCTCAAAGGAACGGTATCCAAATAGATGAAAGAAATCATCGCACAGAACTGCGTATCAACACATATTAGAGTGAATAATGCAATATATAATTAGAGGAAGAGAGCGTAAGAGGGAGATAGAGTTGGAGAACGACCGACGGAGGGCGACAAAGAGAAATTTAAGACTCGAGACTAGTTATTCACGTTTTAGGCCAAAGCCCCTGTGAAGGGGGTTGCGAATTAATTAGTCATCTTCGCCCCCGAGTAACTGCACGGAAGCATAACTAATACTCAGAAGGGTGGAGAAACAGAATGAAGAGAAGTCTCTGAGAGAGAGAGAGAGAGAGAGAGAGAGAGGGAGACAGAGAGAGAGAGAGAGAGAGAGAGAGAGAGAGAGAGAGAGAGAGAGGTGTGGTGAGAGGGTGTGTGTGAAAGGATGCATGGTGGTAATAGTCAGTGTCATGTCACATTCATGCACTACACAATCCATGTGTGCACACATCAGCGTATGTTCCTTCGAAGTTATCAAAACCAAACACACAAATCGGCCTCCAAGAATGTTGTACTACAGACTTCAACTTAAGTTAAGGATCACTTGCAATCTGTCTGACAAATGCAACACGCGCGAAAACCAAAAACGTTTCATGTGTGCAGATATTTCATTGCAACCCTTGTGAATCAAAGCAGCAATTTCATTTGGATTGCGGAATGTTTTTGCAATGATAAAACAATATAAAGAGACCCACCCTGGGAAAAGAAAATCCACAAACATGTTTCTTTAATCTGTTCAAAAACGGATGTGTCCACCCCACGCAGCAACACAATCGAGACAGCGCTGCCCTCATGGAGTTGATGGTGTTTGCGATGACGGCCTGGGGGATGTTTTCCCACTCCTGTCGCAGGACGTGCAGCAGCTGTTCCCGATTAGCTGGACGTGGGCGGTTTGCATGGACTCGCCAGCCAAGTTCTCCCCAGATGTTCTCGATTGGATTGAGATCTGGACTGTTCGCAGGCCATGCCATCCTGGTGATTCCCAGCTTCCTGAATGAAAGTGTTGACAGCCCTGCAGTGGTGTGGTGTGGCGTTGTCATCATCCTGGAGGACAGCTTGGGGTCCAATCTGCTGGAGGGTCGCGGTGACCAGAGGCTGTAAGATCTCCTGCAGGTAGCACTGCCCATTGAGCATGCCCTCCACATGGTAGAGAGAAGTCCTGTAGTGTCGGCTGATGCCTCCCCAAGCCATAATGGAGCCACCTCCAAAAGCAGCCGCCTCCTGGATAGCATCATCATCTGCAGCTGCTTCTGTGGGCGCCACCACACCCTGATGCGGCCGTCTTTGGGGCTCACCATGAAGCGTTATTCGTCGGTGAACAGGACATGGCCCCAATGAGCACGAGTCCACCTCAAATGGTCCTGGCACCAAGCAAGTCAGCGTGCCCTGTGATCTGCAGTCAGCATGGGCTTCTTCACCGGATGCCTGGAACGCAAGGCGGCGGCAGTATGTAGGCGACGCTGAGTGGTTTGCCTGCTTACTGCTGTGTTGGTGGAAGCACGCAGTTGCTGACTCAAGGCACTGGCAGTGGTTGTCCTCTCCTGAAGGGCCTGTCTGCAGAGGTTTATTTTGATAAATGTCACCAAGTATCAGCACAAAGTTACACTGTTAAACCACATGGTATACATACGATTAATGCATAGAGTCTAAATGTAGAAAAACATAGTTTCAACTTACATTTCTGGGATGACAGTGAAAGTTAGACTGGGATTCGAGTAGGTGAGCTCCACATTCACCCTGTCTGGTTTACTGCTAGTGTCTTTCTTGATTCATTGTTTTGATCCATGGCCGGTCTTGATGAAGCAGTGAATGTGAGGGACTGACTTTTCCCTTTTTATGTGCTAAACTGTCCAGTCGGGTTTCTGATCTGGCTGACAGTGCGTCACTCAAGACCAAGAAAAGGGAGGGGGGGGGGAGGGTTCTGTCAACTCCCACCCCTTACCGTGGATTGGACCAATTGCAAACGTGTGAAACTATGCTGGTGTTGTAGCGCTTAAATCAACGTATGATAACTGAGAAATAATGGACAGCAAGAGAGGCAGAGAGAGAAGGCAGGGCGAGCGTAGAGAGAAGGCGCTAGGCAGGCTGAGCGTAGAGAGAAAAACAGAAGATGGCGAGGGGGAAGAAGGAGGCAAATGGACAGAGAACAGGCAGGCATGTCAGAAGACGAAGGAAGCGAAAGAAGAAGGAAGAAAGGTAGGAGCGAATATAAATGCGTTATGAACTGCATATGGACATAAACAAAGCAAATGAGAATAGAAACCTTACTGAAACCTACCAGTAATTCACAGCAAACTATATCGGTGTGGCAGAGAAGGGACAAGCCGGATTCACAACATACGAAACCTAAGTGCACGTGGAAAGAAGGTAGGGAAATGGGCAGGGGAGGGGGACAGGAGCTGGGGGGGGGGGGGGGGCATTCAGGGAGAGGTAGTATAGAATATAGGAAGGAAGGAGAGGGAGGGGAAGACAGTGAGGGAGAAGAGGGATGCAGGAGAGAGAGAGAGAGAGAGAGAGAGCTGTAGAGATGTAAATCACTACAGAAAACTATTGGTATAACCATCTAGGAGTGTGTGCACATGTCAAACAAGATTGGACACGCATATATGCATGCATTTATGTTAAAAGGTGTGTTTCCATGTAGCTTGGTTTGTGTCTGCCCTATGTATGTGTGTGTGTGTGTGACTCGCTGTCTCCTGATTGAAAAAAAAAACTCACAATAGACAATCTGCACATAAGCAAGGGTGGGATGTGTATGCAAATCAGTGAGCGTGTAAGCAAACGTGTGCGTGCATGCGTGCGTGCGTGCGTGTGTGTGTGTGTATGTGTGTGTGTGTGTGTGTGTGTGTGTGTGTACGTACGTACGTGTGTTAATGTGCGTCATGCTCAATCACATTGAAGCCAGAGTTACATCAAAGAGAGGTTAATGAGGGATCTGGCTATCGCCCCTTTATCCAGCCAAAAGCTGGACTCGTGTGATTAGATGCGAAGGAAAAGTCCTCTTAAAGATTGTCTGTCTAAAAGACAGACTCGTCTAAAGCTTGTCCGACAAAAGGCACACTCACCCAAAGCTTGTCCATTAAAAGACGGACTCGCCTAAAGCTTGTCCGTTTTAAAAGACAGACTCACCCAAAGCTTGTCCGTTAAAAGATGGACTCACCCAAAGCTTGTCTGTTAAAAGAAAGACTCACCCAAATCTTGTCCGTTAAAAGACAGACTCACTCATATCTTGTCTGTTAAAAGACAGACTCACCCAAAATCTTGTCCGTTAAAAGACAGACTCACCCAAATCTTGTCCGTTAAAAGAGAGACTCGCCCAAGGTTTGTCTGTTAAAAGAGAGGACTCACCCAAAGCTTGTCCGTTAAAAGACAGACTCGCTCAAAAGCTTGTCCGTTAACAGACAGACTCGCCTAAAGCTTGACCATCAAAAGACAGACTCGCCCAAAGCTTGACCATCAAAAGACAGAAAGGGGCGGGGGGGGGGGGGATTAAACGTGCGTATATGTTATGAAGAGAGGGAGAGACAGACAGACAGAGAGAGCTATTTTCCTTGACCGGTCCCGTTGTAGATCTAGGCTATTGATGAATGCACAAAACACGCACATAAGCAACTAGCGAACACCCTTTACAACAAATGCATCAGGAATGACTGACGGACGGTAGACTCGGGTACAAAACGCCGTTCATCTGTTGACACACAAGCACCGAGGAACGGCTAAGCCAACGAATAGACTGGCACATGTCTACCCCACGCATTACATTTGCACGCAGACGAATTCAAAAGGCGCAAGACAGAATCCGACACCTCCCATTCTCTCTCTCTCTTTCTCCTACTCTCTGTTCATAGCATAAACGCATGTTTACTCTCTCTCTCTCTCTCGTCATAATGTGAACGCACGTTTAATCCCCCCCCCTCACTCTCTGTTTCTTCATAATACAAACGTACATTTACTCCCCCCCCCTCTCTCTCTCTCTCTCATAATATAAACGCACGTTACTCTCTCTCTCATAATGTAAACGTAAGTTTAACCCCCCCCCCCCCCCCCTTCTCTCTCTCTGTCTACATAAAGGCACGTTTAATCTCTCTCTCTCTCTCTCTCTCTCTCTCTCTCTCTCTCTCTCTCTCTCTCTCCATAATACAAACGCACGTTTTAATTTCTCTCTCTCCCTCTCTCTCTCCATAATATATAAAATATAAACGCACATTTAATCTCTCTCTCTCCTCTCTCTCTCTCTCTCTCTCTCTCTCTCTCTCTCTCCGTAATATACACGCACGTTTAATTTCTTCTCTTCTTCTCTTTCTTCTTCTTCTTCTTCTCTCTCTCTCCTCTCTAACAACTCTCTCTCTCTCTGTAATATAACACGCACGTTTAATTCTCTTCTTCTTCTTCTTCTCTCTCTCTCTCCATAATATACACGCACGTATATAATTTCTCTCTCTTTCCCCCCCCCCCCCCCCCTCTCTCTCTCGCTCCTCAAAAACTTTATCCCACGTTCCGCTCTGTCTTGCAAACCATTCTGGCTTTCTTTTGAAACCAGGATATTGAAAATGATCATATGCTGGTATACTTGAATATGACTGTCTCGAGAATCAAGAGATTCCTTCTCAGGCTATGCTGATGATATTAATTTCGTGTCAGATGCTTCTAAATCTTCTTTCTGTGTAGCAATATTATTTGTTGCGTACTTGCGTGTGTACGTGTGTGTGTGTGTCATTTATTTAACGTCTTTCCACTAATCGTGATATTAGACACGTGTGTGTGTGTGTGTGTGTGTGTGTGTGTGTGTGTGTGTGTGTGTGTGTGCATGTGCGCGCGGCGTGTGTGTATGTATGTGCGTGCGTATGTGTGTGTACGTGTGTGTGTGTGTTTGTGTGTGTGTGTGTGTGTGTGTGTGTGTGCGCGCGCGCGCGCGCGTGCGTGAGTGCGTGCATGCGTGTGTGTATGTGTGTGTGTGCGTGCATGCGTGTGTGTATGCATGTGGTGTATGTAACTATGTGTGTGTGTGTGTGTGTGTGTGTGTGAATCATTACTGTTCTTATTATGATCAGTGTTTTCTACATTGTGTAATAACGTTCAGGATTGTTATCCTTTGCTCCTGAACTGGGACAAGGTCCAGACGGAAAAAAAGCGTGTTGTTGCTTATCTGTTACCCTTGGCAATAAAAAAATTATCAATAAGTCTCTCTGCAGCTGTGTGGGTCTGTGCGCATGCACGAGCTTGTGCTTGGGCGTGCGTGTGTGTGTCTGTGTCTGTGTCTGTGTGTCTGCGCGTGTGCGCGCGCGCGCGCGCGCGCGCGTGTGTGTGTGTGTGTCATGTGCGTGTGGTGTGTGTGCGTATATATATATGTGTGTGTGTGTGTGTTTGTGTGTGTGTGTGGTGTGTGTGTGTGTGTGTGTGCGTGCGTGCGTGTGTGTGTGTGTGTGTTTTCGTGAGATTCTTCCATGCCTTTTTTTTTGCACTCGAATAGCTCGCGTTCTCAACTTACTTGGAATCTCAGTCCGTTGAAGCGGGAACAAGCCGTTCAGAGCATTCCTGCACCAATCCCACCACGCGACACAACAAAAACCGCCCGTGGCGGCAAACAAACGCTCAGCTGAAACAAAACGACACCCACTCACACTCTCAGGCACTGCCCCACGGGCCAAAACAGCTGAGCACAGCACAGCACAGCACAGCACGGCAGAGCATGGTGCAGCACCATTGATCAACTGCATGAGCACAGTGACGCATTCGACTGGGCTGGGGCAAGCTGTCCGCATTACTGCATTGGAGACGTGTATGTTCATCTTACGCACGGACGTTTTAGACATGAGATTAGACATTCCACGGGGGGGTGGGGGGGGGGGGGGGGGGGGGGGGCTTAAGGACACAGGGCTTTGTGCGTGTGTGCAGGAAACTAGAGCACGAGGTTTCCTCTGCCTCATGCCACTGGTTACGACGCCCGCGGCGTGAAAAAGTTGGCTGCTTTGTTTGTCGTCGTGTGTGTGTCTTTGGAGAAAAGGCTCTCGAAGGCCACTGCCAATTGTTCCTTAACACCCCCCCCCCCCTTCCCCCGGCACCTCGACCACAGGTATACGGATATCTAACATAGAACCCCCCCCCCTCTCTCTCTCTTTCTTTCTCTCTCTCTCCCCGAGGCTACCCCCCCAATCTCTAAAGTGTGAACTTTTGAATAGTGTAGCACACGTGCGTGTTGAACTGAAGAAACATGACGGACAGAATGATTGACTGGACGCCCTGTTCGGATGACGTCACTCCAGGCCAGGTGGATTTTACCACCACAGACGTAGGCCTACACAAGTCGATGGGAGTTTTTTTTTTTTTTTTTTTTTTTTATGGGTTTTTTTTTTTGGGGGTTTTTTTTGCTTTACTTACACAGCGCGTGCACTTTCTCGCCGGTTTCCCACACTTCAGCACTTTTGTGTCCGCATCTAACTTGTCGCCGTCAGAATAAAAAGGAAGATGCAAAGAAGCTACACACAGTTTGAGTGACTGATGCAGTCATCATCATCATCATCATCATCATCATCATCGCCTGTTACCCCTCCTGGGGTACAAGCCGCCTACCAAGGACCTCCAGGCATCTCTGTCCTGGGGTCTTTTCTCCAGCTGGTTCCAAGTCATCCCCATGTTCGAAGACCCACCCCTTCCCAGGGCTGAGGTGTCGATTTGATCTTTGGTTGGCGTTTTTTGTAGCTGTGGTTTGTTTTACGGTGTAGAGTAGCTGGCCCCACGCCCAACCCTCCTCCTTTATCGGGCTTGGGAGCGGCGTGATTACCAAAAAGGTCTCCTGGCGGAGTTGACTGATGCAGTAGCAACACGGAAAGAACAGCTGGTATCGCAGCGCAGATTTCACCGGAGAGGGCAGCAGCTTTGTTAGTGGGCCCGGATGTGGGTGGATGATGAAGAGGAGAGAGTTGCGGTGGGGGGGGGGGGGGGGGGGGGGGGGATGGAGATATTGATTGCCACTGTGGCAGGTGCGCGAATTGAGTGACGGCATGCGCATGGCTGAGTGACGAAGCGGCCAGGCAACAAAGTGACGTCACGCACCAGCCGCCGTGGCGAAGTGGTTAGCGTCGCGGACTCTCGGCTGGGAGGTCATGGGTTCGAATTCCATCAGAGGCATGTGGGTTTTTCTGCCCCTGACCGGCTCCTACCCCAGAGTTGAGTTTGCTGCGGACTCAGTTGGGAAGACTGGGACCACACAGTCGAGTTTCATCCACTTAATGGATGCGTTTCTGAGAGTGTTGCTCAAATTTCTGACCAACACTGCAGGTGCCTGTATCTCTCGGGCCCGGTTGACGCCGGGATATATTATGAAAGGAAGCGTAGAGTACAGCCCTGTCATGTAGTCTCAGACCGAAATGGAAATCCGTAGCATCATCTTAATCATCCTCATTCTCATCGATCAGCATTAAAAAAAAAAAATGTCCCAATTCTGTGGCCCTTCATGCCCTGCTCTCATGGTGACCTCAGTTTCGATGTCCTCTCCATGTCTGTGGCCTTGGTTTGGTTCCGTCGGGGTCACCGGTATCGGCGAGTCCATGGGGCTGTCGTTGGACGGACGGACGTGGGGCGCCCCTCCGGAGGGAGAGCTCACTCACGCCGGCTCCGCGACTAAGCAATTATTGTCGTCAGTAGGGGGCTTAGTAGGTGGTGTCCTGCGTATGTTAGATCAGAACAGGCGCCACTGAACACCACCGAAGTGACTCGGCAGCAGTGCAGTGTCTCCTCCGGTGGGTTGCCTCTTGACGACTTGACATTGACTGCTCCCTGTGGATTGCCGGTGGGGGCTGCGGCGGGGCCGACCGGGCTGCAGCTGTGGACGGGGTGTCGGAAATGAGCGGCGTGGGTCCACTGCCTCTGAAGTGGTGCAGAGGTTGGGACAGCAAGAAAAAAAAAAAAAAAAAAAAAAATGTCACGCTTTGCATCAATTACCAAAAACACTAAAATCAGCAAAAAAATGTCCATTTGTAAGAGAACATACAGACCATGCATGGTGTGTAAGAGACTGGCTAGGAAAGAAACGAAGAAAAAAAAAAAAAAAAAGAAAAAAAACTAGTAGTGGAATTGTTTTTGTTTTTCTCCCGCTTTTTGTTTATTTTGGCAGATGAAGAGGACAGTGTGAAGCACCAAAAAATGAAGAGGTGGATTTCGGCTTTCGGGAAGAAAAAAAAAGAAAAAAGTGAAAAAAAAAAAAAAAAAAACTAACCAGCTTAGGTGCTCCATTGATCCGAAAACTGATGCCACAAAAAATGACATCATGCAAGTGGCTGAGTGACGTCATGCAAGTGGCTGAGTGACGTCATGCAAGTGGCTGAGTGACGTCGTCATGCAAGTGGCTGAGTGACGTCGTCATGCAAGTCGCTGAGTGACGTCATGCAAGTGGCTGAGTTACCAAGAGGCCAGGCAACTTTAGGCCAGTCACACAGCCGAAGGGGCGTTATGCAAATGTCTGAATGATGACACAACATCCTTAGGGTCATGGGGTCAAACTGATGTGATGCATAGGAGCAAACGTGACTGTCATTGTTCATTATTGATATTATCATCTTTCCACCTAAGATTTTCGTGCAAATGCAAAGCTTTACACTCAGAAGGGACGCTGTCAAGGGAGCGAAACCTCTCACAAAGGGCTTAAGCGCTTTAGAGGAAAGGAACGCCGCGCCTGGTAGAGAAATAGGTAAAGGACCAATTAGCAGTACCCCTTCACCTAGCGTACACGGTCGATCTGTGTCAAGGAGGTTGAAGTGGTCAAGTGATAGATGGCAACCTAAGGTAGTGAGGACCCTCCGAGTTCGAACCTTCCCGATTGCGAAAGGGAGGGAAATGTAACCACTAGGACCTCGGAGCATTGAGTAGGCGCTAAATGCTCAGTCAGCTGAGGTTGATTTGTAAAAAGACCTTGAAGAGCAGAAGTCTTGGGCTTGTTCAGATGGTATTGCCGTAGGGCACTGAGTTGAGGCTTTGTCAGACTAGTTGAATGCGTGTGGACGTTATTGTAGCTTTCTCTAGGATAATTACTGTGTTAAAGTGGCTCCCAGAGTTGGCGGGTTGTTTTCGATGGATGTCCATTTGGTGCCAAGTGGCTGTTTCCTAGGCAGTTAGGTAGGGATGTGTGTAAATGCTGATGTGTGGAAGAATGTAGCGAAAGGGGAATTCAGTGTACTTGTGAACAAGGTGGTGGAGAGAGCAGCATGGGACACAGGCATGGCCCAAAGGGAAATCCTTTGTGTCCATCCCTATATAAACTGAGGGAGAACAACGTGACGGGAGGAGGAAAATAACACCACGAGAGAGAGAAGAACAGAGGAGAGAAGAGTGAGCAGGACAGAAAAGGGTTGAGAGAAACGTGGTCTGGGAGACAGGAGAGACAGCAAGGTCTTAGGGTTAAAAGACAAGCTGAAAAAGAAAAGCTGAAAAAGAAAGACTGAGTTTGAACCCAGAGGCGGGTGAAAAAGACAAATAAGATTTTTCTACGTCGAGTTCCCAGAGATCACCATGAAGACCCAGTCCTGAAACCTGGAGCCAGTCAACCAAGGGCGTCACCATCATCCAGTGCTGAAGAAAACTTGAAGTGACGTGTTCGAGAACTGTGGTGTGGTGTGAAAGTGGTTGTGTGTGTGTGTGTGTGTGTGTGAAACCTGGCCAGGTAAGAAGTCATTTTGTTATAACCCAGGATTAAAAAGTATTGATCTATTATGTTTTGATTAGTCCAGTTTGGTGTAGTTGGCTTTTCATGTGTAATTATAAGTAGCATAGAAACTGTATTTTGTATTCTCAGTCGTGTTAGGATGGAAACGAATGCGTGACATCCCATTCCCAGAGAGAGGTGAATGTTTGGTGGGTGCATGAGTGTGCATATACGTGTATGAGTGCAGAGGTAACCTTGATGTGTTACGCTTGACTAATAATACATCAACTTATTGCACTGAAGCTATACCATCACGATTTCCCCCGTCCTGGACAGATACAGAGGGAACATGAGTTTCAAGAACTTGCTTCACAGGCATGAGCGGCGTTGGCTGCCGCGTGATGTAGCTGTGTTTTTTGTGTAAATATCCTGGACAGGCCACTCTTTATTTTCAAGAGCTTCGTGAAAAATAAGATTTTCTCCCGATGGCTAGCACCGGAAAGTTGCTCCTTCCACCACTAGTAAGAGAGAGAAGGTGGAGGTGAAATTTTTATATGAAAACTACTCTATAACATTCAGGAGGACAACAGCTGCCACCCTTGCTCGCCACAGTGAGTGAGTGTGTGTGTGTGTGTGTGTGTGTGTGTGTGTGTGTGTGTGTGTGTGTGTGTGTGTGTGATTATTTGTTATCAGAAGAATCTTGGTATCCTTGCTTGGAATATTCGCTGTCTTCGGGAATGGTATATTTGGCATGAATTAATGTCAGTGGCTTTATGCATATTCCAGGCAGTGCATTCATCAAAACGCGCGAAGGTGCCTGTTAAGTAGTTGTCTAGCGACACACGTGTTGGTAGATCGTGTTCCTAACAGACTAGGAAAGTAGTATGGTCTAAATTCAAACGAAGACAAGATGACCATGCCACACAAACAGCATATCCAAGCACCAACTCACCAACACAAACAACATTCATAACCAAATAACACAAGCGAGAGTGTCTGTGTGTGTTGCTGATTTTAATTTATTGTCCTCTTAATTTTGGATGAACGTACCCAACAATGTCAGATTTCCCTTAAAAAAATACCCCTCAGCAACAGTTTAACATTCTCTCTCTCTCTCTCTCTCTCTCTCTCTCTCTCTCTCTCTCTCTCCAGCTTTCATTCACAAAGATTGTCTCATACACGGGGAACAAACATGACGTAAAGTCTAAACACAAACAATGTAACATGTAGTAAAACCATATTTGCTACGTAAGAGAGTATAGCATGCAGTAAAACTACATTTGCTAAATAAGAGAGTATAACACGTATCATGACATACTGAGAGGTAGTTCATGCAAAAACCATGGAATTGACTGTAACTGCCACATTGGAAAAACAAACGAAATGCACATGTATAATAAACTCTTTCATTGGCATGACTTAAGGCATCAAGAAAAGCTATGAGTTCTTTCTTCAGCTTCTTTAATGTCAATTCGTGTTAACATGGTCTTCCACGAACAATTTCTTACAAGAGTTATCCGTCTCATATCTTTTTTTTTTTTAATTGACAGACTGTTAAAATGAAAACAAAAATAGAAATTAGAAAGAAAGAAAGGGGGTTAATTACCGCCAAGGACATAGACAAACAACGTACAAGGCAAAACATAATGCATTTCGACCTCTTGGGTCTTCTTCAAGCAAAAACAAAAATAACATTTAGGGCAGTGAAAACGAAGAACGAGAAACCCCTATCTTCTCATATTCGGCGGAAGATTAAAATGTACGTTGTCTGTCTATGTCCTTGGCGGTAATTACCCCCTTTTCTTTTCAAAATTTTGCTTCATTTTCCGCCCTCAGTCACTTCGTTTTGAAGAAAACAAGAATGTTTTAAAGCTGATATATAGACGCTAAAATGTTCGTGATTTGATATTTCTAAAAATCGTTTTTTCAAGAAGGTCACACAGATTTTTTTCAGGCATTTTTACCAGCTTTCTGACCATGTGTGGGGTAAAAAAAAAAGTGATGGAGCGCATGATCCACATCATTCACGGTTCAGAGAATGCATACACTGATACAGAAATCTGCAACAATACATCATCAAAGCGTAACGGACTTCACAGATTTGCAGTCTGAAAATAATAGTGTGTAAACCGATCGTTGGTAATCGCAATGACGAATTAAAGTCATGGAATATAATGTATCACATTCGGTCACAGACTATGCATATACGGACTGTTCATATTGCAATGGCATTTGATATAATTGCTGTCGTACGTATAGTGCTGATTGCATTTTGTCCCCATTAACCCGTTTTCTAACTAGCTAATAAACAAGACATCAGTTCCAATCAACAGATTCCATTTTGCTGCTGATCCGGCTGAATGACAACTTCCGTGTCAGGGGCTGGTGGGTGGTAGCCGATAGGGGGCGCTCTGGGGCCGCGCGCGCAGCAGGTCAGAAACAGCGAACTGAGGGCCGAGAGGAACATCAGCAAGCCTGCAAGTCAGAATCACGCCGTCAGCGCAGTCAACAGACTATAGGTCATAGGTCAACTATGTTGTCAGGAATGGAAGCAAGACTATGGACCATAAGTCAACTATGTTGTCAGGAATGGAAGCAAGACTATACGTCATAGGTCAACTATGTTGTCAGGTCAATGGAAGCAAGACTATAGTCATAGGTCAGGAATGGAAGCAAGACTATAGGTCATAGGTCAACTATGTTGTCGGGAATGGAAGCAAGACTATAGGTCATAGGTCAACTATGTTGTCAGGAATGGAAGCAAGACTATGGGCCATAAGTCAACAATGTTGTCAGGATGGAAGCAAGACTATAGGCCATAAGGTCAACTATGTTGTCAGGAATGGAAGCAAGACTATAGGTGGTCACTATGTTGTCAGGAATGGAAGCAAGACTATGGACCATAAGACTATGTCGGGAATGGAAGCAATATAGTCAACAATGTTGTCAGGAATGGAAGCAAGACTATGGGCCATAAGTCAAGTAGGTTGTCAGCTACAGAAGTAAGACTCAGCCATACTGTCAGCAAAAAAGTAAGATTGCTGGTCTTAAGACAACTATGTTGTCAGCTACAGAAGTAAGACTCTGTGTCTTATGTCAGCCATACTGTCAGCAAAGAAGTAAGATTGCAGGTCTTAAGTCAACTATGTTGTCAGCTAAGAAGTAAGAGTATAAGTCTTAAGTCAGCTATGTTGTCAGGAATAGAAGCAAGACTATATATAGGTCTTTTTAGTCAACTATGTCGTCAGCAACAGATGCAAGACTACAGGTGTTAAATCAACTGAGTCATCAGCAACAGAAAACTATAGGTCTTCTGTCAACTGTGTTGTCAGGAGCAGAAGCAAGACTATAGTTCATAAGTCATCTGTGTTGTCAGGAGCAGAAGCAAGACTATGGATCTTATGTCAACTGTGTTGTCAGGAGCAGAAGCAAGACTACAGTTCATAAGTCAACTGTGTTGTCAGGAGCACAAACAAGACTATGGATCTTATGTCAACTGTGTGTTGTCATGAGCAGAAGCAAGACAAGAGGTCATAGGTGAACTGTGCTGTCACGAAGAGAAGTACGATTACAGGTCCTGAGTCAACTGTTTTGTCAGAAACGGAAGCGAGACTACAGGTTTTAAGTAAGCTGTGACGCCAGGAATACAAGTGGGACCATAGGTCTCAAGTCAAGAATGTAATCAGGAACGAGTCAAGACTATATGCGCAAATCAGGAACTCAAGCAAGGCTACAGATCTTCAGTCAACAATGAGGCTAAAAATAGACCCAAGACTATAACGTCTCGAGTCAACAATGAAGTTAGTAGCAGAAGCAAGACTATCGGTCAACAACGCTGCCGGGAACACAGACAGGACTATGGGTTCACAAGGCAAAAAGAAGTAAGAAAACTAGAGGTAAGCAATGTAACCATGAACAGAAGCAGAATACAAGTAAACAAGATCTAGTTGCAAAGTGAAACGACTGCAGGCGGAAATCTAAACAAATCTTAAATAAATGTCAGCGAACCGCCCAGAGAAACGAGGACAAAAGAGTCACAAGACAACACACAACGCGTTTCGACCTTTTAGGTCTTCCTCAGGTGAAACAAAGACGGACTAAATAACGAAAATGCACTTAGCTTTGATCGCTTCAGATTGCTTCTGAGTTCAGTGCAAGGAAGGCGTTGAATCAACTATCAAAATTATTTTTTAATCAAAAGATTAAAGATTGAATTAAACGAGAGAGAGAAAGTTGCGGACCTATGCATGTTGAATGCATGTCCTTGTTACGGCGAGACGTGGGCCGTTCGGATGCAAAGGGCGACAACTTGACAGCATTAAGGGTCGATAGGCAGGGTACGGTGGCGTAATTATATCTCCCTTTGTACCCTTGTGAGTATGTGTGGAGAAAAAAAAAAAAATTACAGTTGCTAGTCCAGCGAAGCTTCCTTCATACAACATGCCAACATTTGTAATGATACTGAATGGAAGCAAGACGCTGTGCATTGTGTTGTATTTATTGTCGAATCTTTTTTTTATCACCCGCGTGGGGGAGGGGGGGGGGGGGGGGGGGGGAGGAGGAGGGGGGGTGACTAGGGGGGGGGGGCGGGGGAGGAGGGTGTGGTGACTAGCTAACACAGCGGCACAATTTTTACCTGAACAATCACACACACACACACACACACACACACACACACACACACACACACACACACACACAGTCCCACTGCACAAACGTTAAGTAAGTTATTTCCCTCAATGGATTGGGTTTTGTTTTTGTTTTTTTTACATGCTGGCCTGGAAAGAAGGTTGTTTTCGGACAGATGTAAAATACAAGAGTGTGGTATGTCTCTTAGTGGGGGAAAGTGTTTGGCAGGTAATAATACGAGTTTAACGGAATGACTATCCGGAAACACATGGCGTAAACGGATGAGACCCAGTATTTAAATGGACAGCAGAACTGAATTTGGAGCATGAACACAAATGCAAGCGAGACATGCGCTCTACACTGGCGGAAAATGCACGCTGGGAATGAGTAAATGACTGTCGTAAAGCGCATGTCACTCTGACCTCCACAGTCGTCTGTTGTCGTTCCTGTTGTGTTTTAGCAATCTGGCATACGTTTGTTTTCTTTTCATGGCGGCCAGCCCAAGACTAAGCTTAATGTGTTCCTATACGATCACTTTCCACAAAATGAACAACAATTTGCATTTTAAGATAATCTACATAAAACATGTGGATAGATCTTCCAGGGGAAATGGAGATCTTTCCAATGGTATGTATAAGGTGTTTGTACGTAAACAAACATAAAATTATCACTAATTTTTCAAATTTGTCAAAAATTAAAACAAAAGAGAAAAAGTAAAACTTACACTATTCTAAACTGTCCTGGTAACACAGAAGCCATTTGGAAAACGGATATAAGAATTGGAAGAATTCTCACATACTATGAAGAGTATGCAGAATTATCATTTATTATTATCACAATTCCTTACTCAATTTATGCTAAAAAAAAATAAAAAGCATTGAAACATATCATCAAACTTTGACGGGTTTTTTTTTTACTACAAAAAAACGGTGCAGAAAACTCACTCTACCCTAACTGACCTCATCACTGAAATCTCACTCTACCCTAACTGTCCTCATCACAGAAAACTCACTCTATCCTAACTGACCTCATCACAAAAACTCACACTACCCTAGCTGACCTCATCACAGAAAAACTCACTCTACCCTAACTGACCTCATCACTGAAAACTCACTCTACCCTAACTGACCTCATCACAAAAACTGAAAAACTGACCTCTTCCCCACTGAAAACTCACTCACCCTAACTGTCATCACTGGTAGTCTGTAGCGCTACTTTGTGGGAGGTGGTCACACAGGTGTTAGAGAGAAAAAAAATCAGCCGACCGTGTCCGTGACGCCAAGAGAAGCACTGTCCTTCAAGAACCGAACCAACCTGCCGGCAGCAATTCCGCTCCACCCCTCACAGCAGTTTCAGATATACTTTAAGATCATTTCAAAGTGAGGTGACGGCAGGCAGAAATTGAAGCAAATATTAAAAGAATTATTATGTAAGTCCTACAAGCAATATGGACAAACAAATTATAAGACAAAACACGACGCGTTTCGACCTCTACGTCTTCTTCAGGCAAAGGTAAACAACATTCAGGACAATGAAAACGGAGAACAAGCAATCACTTTCTTCTCAAAGTCTGCACAAGATGAGAAGATAAGTGATTGCTCGTTCTGTTTTTTTTTTTTGTTTTTGTTTTTTTTTTTTGTAATGTGTTTGTCTCTCAACTGGCGGACTCACTAATAAATCTTTTTAAAGACTACCCCTTTTCAACTAACAGATTTTTAAAATTGAAGTTCGATCTTGATATTAAAAGAAACACTGAGTGACGTTCTAATACGAAAGATCTTTTTTTTTTTTTTTTTTTTTTTCCAATTTAGAGCTGCTTCCGTCTATACAGTAACTACCCGACGAATTGAAGCGTAAGCTGAGATCAAGAGAGTACCCATAAATTCACAGAACAAAAGAATGAAAATGACGAGAAGAAAGAGGAGGACAGCCTCCAGCCCGACCCCCTAGTCCCCCCTCCCCTCCCCCCCCTCCGTGTAATGCTGTTGGTGCTGTGCTGTTCACACAGCTGTATGGCAGATGCTGTCCAGCTCTTTGTTTTCGGGTGATACAAAGCTGGTTGTACACATCAACAAAGCAAGAATGTGTGTGTGTGCAAGACTGTGTGTGTGTGTGGACGGGGGGGGGGGGGGGGGGGGGGGGGGGGGGGGGGGGGGGGGGGGGGGGGGGGGGGGGGGGGGGAGGGAAGGAAGTGGAGCCACGTACCTCCAAAGTACATACTGTTGTCGTCGTAGTCTCCCGTCTCGTCTACGATCCAGCCTGCCATAACAGAGTTCAGATTAGCAGATGAAAGAAAGGCCACGAGAGAGAGAGAGAGAGAGAGAGAGAGAGAGAGAGAGAGAGAGAGAGAGAGAGAGAGAGAGAGAGAGAGTTAAGACTCAAGATAATTTATCCATGTTTTGGGTCATTGCCCCTCACGAAAGGGGTTGCAAGTTAATTCAGAGAGAGAGAGAGAGAGAGAGAGAGAGAGAGAGGAGAGAGAGAGAGAGAGAGAGAGAGAGAGAGAGAGATTCAGATATTTTTTCATAATAGGCCATGGCCCCTAACATGCAAAGCACAATAATTATTAACAAATATGATACAATACGGCGTAAGAAAAAAAAACGACATCGTTTGTCACGTGTTTCAGGAAGAGACACTTTCTTTAAATTTAAAGACTTTGTACAGAAACAATGAAAATTGTCTGACAACTTTAGCAGAAGTGGATGATAGAAGCAGATTTATTTCAAACAAGGTTGGCTGTCTATAACATTAACAAAATTAATGTAGTTCTGTGCAGAGAGAGAGAGAGAGAGAGAGAGAGAGAGAGAGAGAGAGAGAGAGAGAGAGAGAGAGAGAGAGAGATGGTCATACACACAGTGTGGGGATGAAAACAGTGAGAGAAATACAAGAATAAGCAGAGACAGAGACTGAAAAGAAAGAAACGGAGAGAAAAAAGGTAAGGTGATACTGCTTATAGCCCAGCCGACCGCAAAGGGCCATATCAGGGCTGTCACCGCGTTGAAGTCAACTCACCAGTCATTCATTCATATAACTCTTTGAAATACATCTTCTAAAAACACACCCGAAATTTGGTTAAAAATCTTTCCACTATAAAATCTCAGATCCGATGAAAAATGTTGACTTCTTTCAAGAATTCAAAGATCGCATCAGGTGGAACATCTCAGAACAAGGTTTTGTTGGAATCTGCCGTAAAATGTTTGTCTGACATCATGCAAGTCCCAACACTCTAAAAGAATATGTTACGCTGTGAGTGGTACATGACATGGAATGAGGATTGGGAGTGAGAAAGAAGAGTTCGAGGAATGAACATGGAAAGAGAAGATGAGGCAGATAATTAAATAGTCAGACAGGGTATTACATGCAGCCGATATGTCAATACGAAAAAAAAAGATGAGGGGCAGAAAATTTCATTGAGAGTCTAAGGATCTGATCTACAAAGAATGGAAGGAATCAGAAGAGTCTGGGAGACTGCTACATCCTGGAGCATCAGAACTACAAAAGCCTTTAACCACTGACAGGCTGAAGCCTCGACCACAGAGAGGCCAAAATATATAAAGAAAAGCGACTACAGCCTCTACATACAGAACAAAACATCAAATACGTTGGAGCATACTGCTTCCAACAATAAGCGAAACATCAAAGAACAGAGAGGTCAAAATCTTCAAGAGTCGACAGGATGAATCTTCCATGAATAGACAACAAAAGCCTCTGTGAGACCCCTGAGTAATGTGCAAGACAACACTGGGCTTTGTTCGTCTTCCCGGAATAGGAGCGTCTGGTTGGCTGGAGGGTCTGGCGGGGTGAAACCTCAGCACTGAGGAGTCAGAATTGTGACGTCAACATGGTGACGACATACTGGGCGGGTACTCCTATCTTGTTAATCTCCACGGCTGATCTGCCTCTTTCCTCACAGTGCACTGTAGATACTTGAAGTTATCTCGGTCCCTCCATTCATGTCATGTTTACCGTTACGGTTGCATGTTGTCCGGAACAAATGACTGATATTACTTTTTTGTCTCTGCAGACTTCCATTCCGTGTATTCTGATTGCTTCGTCCAGTTTGGTGGTTCAATCTTTGAGGTCTGATTCACTTTTTTTCCCCCTCGAGGTTAAAATATACTGTAAAGAAACTGTCTTCTGAAAGCTATGGAGCGTCTAAAGTCCTGAAGCATTTCAACTCTCTATCACACCCATCTAGACGCTGAAGAAAACAGGAGACCGTTAAACGTAAGTCTTTTGATACAACGGAAATACGTAAAGAAGAATAGAAGAACTGTCAATGGCAAGAAAAATGACAAACTTAACCAGCTCGGCTGAAATCCGCATCAGCTGCAACAACACCAACAGCACCGCCACAGAACTCAGCCCACCCACTCACCTGCCAGTGGGGGCGCCACCAGGTAGCCCAGGCCGGCCGACACCATCACCAAGCCGAAGGCGAAGGCCAGCGAGTTGAGGCCCACGATGTCGATGGTCAGTGCGCTGACCAGGGAATAGATGCTGCTGTAGTATGCCCCCATCAGGAATGTCAGGGCCGCCACGCCGGCCAGGTTCTGGGTGAATGGCAGCGCTATCTGGGGGAACACAACAAACACAGGTAGTGTGTGTGTGTGTGTGTGTGTGTGTGTGTGTGTGTGTGTGTGTGTGTGTGTGTGTGTGGTGGCAAGGAACTCGAGCAAGTACGCCACTATGTTCTTCCTATCGACATATATGCATTAGCTCTCGATGAGTTGCGGCCCTTTGCGTCCACT
>JADBJO010019599.1:0-5000 GCA_016801955.1 Conus betulinus | reverse complement strand
ACACACACACACACACACACACACACACACACACACAATTTTTCCTCAATTCTGAATTGGTCCACTTGCCGTGGGTGGACAAACCTGTCAGGCAAAAGCAATCAGAGAACCTGGAAAGCCGTTTCCCAGTCTGAAAGATTCGCCAGATCATCATAGCATTCACCATTTTTTGGGCGAGAGCATATAAACGGATGCTTTTGTACGGTTCTATGATGCGGAGTGTTCATAATGGGATTGAATGTTAGGGGAAGATGTGGGAAATGGTATTTGGACTGAGAAGCAACATGTAATACAACATGACATTAGAAGAGCGTGAGTTTCCTGTTTCTGCATCTGTGTCAATGTACATGTTATGGAAGGCAGGCATCAGTTGTCCCCCATGTCTGATGACCCTCATCCAGGGCCGCCGCCAACCTCTGAAGAGACCTGACAGGAATCTTGTTGAAAAATGGAGAGGAATTTCAGACAGTTGAGAGGAATACATTATGCTATCCGCACCCAAAACAAACCAATGACATTCCAGACAATTTATTTTCCATCCTTTTGTCAGGTGCTTTCATTGAATCAGTTTCAGACCATAGACTTGCTCTTTACATTGTTAAGCACACCCCGTCACTAAGCTTCATGACTCGGCTCATTTCTGCACTCGCAGGATTATCAGTGCCTCTGTAGTGTCTTGACCCGAGGAGGGACATAAATCTGTAAGGTTCTTCCTGACAAGGCTGAACACTTTCACGGGCTGAATAGCTGACTGAGATCAGCAGCACTCCCATCATGACAGCAGAAAGCAACCTGAGTCTGCACTTCTGTTCTAAGTCTTTGTCTTCTTTTCTGCATCATGGTTAAACGGTCCAGTAGGTCGTTTCGATATGATGGCAGCGGAAGAAGATGAACCGGAAGTAAGTTTCCAACCAGCTCTTTGGCTATGCGAATGGCAGATGTTCAAACCCTGCAAACAAACGAACTTTTTCTTTCATCGCAAACAGAATTTTTGTTTACGTCTGGGAAATAGCGGAATGACGTGCGTTTGAGCACAACAAATTCCGCCGAAAACGGGATGGTTGACAGCTCTGCACATATGTACCAGAATTACACCATGCTGCATTTACAAGATGTCTCAGAGAGGTGCGCTTGGGTTGGGCCATGTCGGAAAACTACTGTGGAGACAAATGACCTGCTCTGATGGTGACCTCAGTTTCGATATCCTCTCCACGTCTGTGGCCTTGGTTCGATTCTGTCGCGGTCATCGGTATTGGCAAATTCAGGGGGGAGGAGGAAGTGGGGGGGGGGGGGGGGGGGGAGGAGGGGCGCTGTCGCTGGACGGGCGTGGCGGCGCCCTCCAAAGGTTGAGCTCACTCACGCCAGCCACGCGACTAAGCGATTGTTGTCGTCAGTAAGGGGCTTAGTAGGTGGTGTCCTGCGTATGTATGCTGGATCAGAACAGGCCGCCACTGACCACCACCGAACTGCCTCGGCAGCAGTGCAGTGTCTCCTCCTGTGAGTTGCCTCTTGACGACTTGACACTGACTGCTCCCTGTAGATCGCCGGTGCCGGGGCTGCGGCGTGAACGTGGGAGAGGGGGATGGGTCGGAATGAGCGGCGTGGGTGAAATGCCACTGAGGTGGCACAGAAGATGGGACAGGAAAAAAAAATGTGTAGACAAAGTTCTGGTTATATATGGGGAATTACATTCAGAGGGCAACAAGACAGACCTAGTCTGATTTCCTTGAAAAAAAAAAACCAAGACAGACCTTCTTCAATCTCCACAAAGAGTTTGAACGACACGGTTCGTCAAGAGTACTATTAATCACCGTCGTGTTTTTTCCATACGTTTAAATTCTCACCAGAGATACTGAAAGCAGAATATTGTGGGAACTTCACGGTTAATGAACATAGGCCAGCTTTACGTTTGACTGAAATGTAACAGACTGCCCTATTATGTTGTTTCCTGGCCACAAAAGCACAAAAAGATGCATGACTTTTCCTACTCAGTTATTTAAATGTGAAAAGCCGAGCAAAGACGAACATTCCCCTGCTTTTTAAAACACAGATTACGGTTCAAACTTCGCTTGCTCTGTTCAGAGTGACAGTATCCATACAATCTCAAGTTGCAAAACATGTTGGCATGTATGAGCCGTAAAAAAATAAGTTACAAGGCTTCATCCTCGAGGTGAGAAACGAAAACTGATCTCCCTCATCACGCTCTACAGTCTGCCATCCCTTCCCTCTGTCAGGATCTTCGTTTACCATCACTTTTCATAGCATCCTCCCTCATCCCGCCTACGTCAGGGTTCCGTCACCACTCTATTCCTTCCTCCCATCATCACCATTCTTCCATTACCACTCTATTCATTCCACCCATCATTCCAGCTTCCATTACCACCTCTATTCATTCCACCCATCATTTCCAATCTTTCATTACCGCTCTATTCATTGCACCATTATTTCCATTCTCCAGTAGCACTCTATTTCCCTTCACCCATCGTCACCATCTTCCATTACCAGTTCTATTCAGTCCCCCCATTATTTCCATTTCCATTACCACTCTATTCATCCCACCCTTCTTCCATCTTCCATTACCACCTATTCATTCCACCCCCTCATTTCCATACTTCCATACCACTCCATTCCATCCACCACATCATCCACCATCTTCCAGTTACCACTCTATTCATTCCAACCCATCATCACCCATCCTTCCATTACCACTTATTCATTCCCCATCATCCCCATTTCCATTACCATTCTATTCAATCCACCATCGTCACCTATATTCCATTAACCACTCTATTCATTCCACCACATAATCAGCATCTTCCATCCCAACTCCATTCATTCCCATCCCATCAATCCACCAGCTTCCATTCACCACTCAATTCATTCTCCTGTCATCGCTCTCTTCCGATGACCATTTATTCTATTGCTTTGTCATCACAATCTTCCATTACCACTCTATTCATCTACTCCTATCATCACCATTTCCATTACCACCCTATTCATTCCACCCATCGTATTCATCTTCCATTACCACTCGATTCATTCCTTCCGTTTATCACCATCTTCCATTACCACTCTATCATTACTCCCATCAGTTCCACCCTTCCAGTACCACTGCCTGCAATTCCTCCTGATCCAGCCACCATCTTCATTCGTACTTGCATACCTCTCTCTTCATCCCACTCATTATTTCCACCTTCAATTACACTCCTTCATTTCCATCTTCAATGTACCACTCTCTTCATTCCACTCATCATTTCCATCTCAAATACCACTCTCTTCATTCCACTCAAGCATTTCCATCTTCAGTTACCACTCTGTCATTCCACTCATCATTTCCATCTTCAATTACCATCTCTTCATTCCACTCAGCATTTCCATCTTCATGACCACTCTCTTCATTCCACCATCATTTCCATCTCCCGTTACCACTCTCTTCATTCACCTCATTCCATCTCAGGTATCACCATTCTCCATTCCACTCATCATTTCCATCTTGCAGTTACCACTCTCTTCATTCCACTCATCATTTCCATCTTCAGTTACCACTCTCTTCATTCCACTCATCATTTCATCTTCAATTACACTTCTTCATTCCACGCATCATTTCCATCTTCAATTACCACTCTCTTCATTCCATCATCATTTCCATCTTCAATTACCACTCTCTTCATTCCACTCATCATTTCCATCTTCAGTTACCACTCTCTTCATTCCACCCTCCTTCGCATCCTTCCAGGCCGTCATCCGCTGATACCCTCTTCATATACAATTCCGTTACCACCTTCTTCCATCCAACTCCGCCACCTTCTGTTTCTACCCTCTACCTCTATTTACAACTTCCGTTACCATGCTATTCATTACACCTTCCCTCCTCACCATCCCGAAACCACCACCCCTCCTCACCACTCACCTGCTGGGAGAAGACAGGCAGGTGGATGTTGAAGATGCCGATGGCCATGCTCCCCAGGAAACATGTTCAGACAAAGCACCAGGAAGGACAACGTTCTTCAGCACCATCCAATCACTGCCACCACCACCGCCACCACCACCATCACCACCACCACCCTGCTCAGATTCTGCTGGGTGGCCGAGGTCCGGTGAAGAGTCCAGGCACGTCCACACGGAGGTCAGTGGACCCCCACCCTTCAGACTGTGCACGCGGGACGAGATGGAGATGGCCAGGGACGTCCAGATGGCTTCCCCGAAGCAGCTGCCGGCTCCCGAGAGTCAGGAGGCTTCGAGCTGGCGCGGGGTGATCCGCCTCGTGAGCCGCTCCATGGACCCGGTCCAGGTGAAGGCGCTGCGGCTCAGGCGGCGGTGAGTGTGAGGACAGCTGCAGCCACTTCCGTTCATATCTGGTGCGGCACTGCATTCAGAGACTGTCCGGACCAAGAATGAGCCCGGGAGCCTGCAACGCCGATTCCGACTCTCGCGAAAAACACCGTCACGTGTTTGTCGTCCTCGTGAAATGTGGGACTGGGGGTTTCGGCGCGATTGGGTGTCACCCAACAGCGGGAGCTCCGTTCTGCGGTGCCATCAACAGGAAGGCTGCAATCACCGTCCAGGTTCTCGGTCGTGGGAAGCACACCCGTGGCCTATACACGGATGTCAACCGGGTGACCTTGACCTAACGGTCGTGACCCAGACCCGTTGGCTGGCTCTCGTGGAGGCGGGGTGAGGCCATGGGAGGCGCTTCATGCACGTGGGAACATGACGCGCCGAAGACCAGGACTGGGCAGCATGACGGACAGGATCAATCAGTTTTTTTTTGGTCTCGCCCAGCTGAAATGTCGCTCAGGAAGCGGCGCGACAGAAGGGGGGTGAAGGTGATGCAATACCTGCAGCACGTTGCAAACACAGCTCACCGCGCGCAGGAAGGGCAAGGGAAGGAAGATGCGCGGTTCCCATCGCAGTTGGGATCGACCCAAACAAACGGCCCACCAAGACCTTAGCCCATCACCTTCCAATGGCAGGCGGGGAGTGACCGAAGGGAATCAGAA